>JASDQU010736741.1:35088-77350 GCA_032191745.1 Picea mariana | reverse complement strand
TCAGATTTATCAGGAGTTTTTCATCATGCAATCTCTTCAAGACCAATTTCAAATGTCTGATATGTTCTTCTTTTGTTTTACTGAAAACAAGAATATCATCCAGATATACTATGACAAACTTTCCAATAAACTCTTTAAGCACTTCATTCATCAATCTCATAAAAGTACTAGGTGCGTTAGTCAACCCGAAAGGCATAACTAACCATTCATATAACCCAGTATTAGTTTTGAAAGCGGTTTTCCACTCATCACCTTCTCTCATTCTTATTTGATGATATCCACTTTTCAAGTCTATCTGAGAAAAATAATTTGAACCACTCAAACAATCCATTAGATCATCCATTCTAGGCAAAGGAAATCTATACCTGATAGTGATCTTGTTTATGGCTCTGGAATATGTACACATTCTCCATTCTCCTCCTTTCTTTGGACTTAATACTGTAGGTACAACACAAGGGATTAAACTTTCTCTGACCAATCCTTTGTCCAACAATTGTTGTACTTGTCTGCTGATTTCTGCATTTTCTGCTGGAGTCATTCTGTAGGCTGCTTTGTTTGGTAAACTAGCTCCAGGGATCAGATCTATGTGATGGCTAATACTTCTTATATGTGGCAATTCATCTGGTAAATCATCCACAACTATATCCACATACTCATCCAATAATTTCTGAACTTCAATAGGCAACTCATCAATTCTAGTATTGGTTATAACAGTTCTAGGTTTACCAATGATAGCAAAACTTACCTCATCTTCTTGCAATTGTTCCAGAAATTCTTTTTCTTCAACCAGTAGTACCTTTGGGCTGCTTTGTTCCTCTACTTTCTCATCCTTGAGAGGAATAAGAATATGTCTTATGCCTTCTTTTTCCAAAGAAAAAGTATTCTTTCTGCCATTATACATCACACTCCTGTCATATTGCCAGGGTCTACCCAATAACACATGGCACACATCCATTGGTATCAGATCACATATGACTTGATATTTGTAATTCCCAATCTGGAAATCAACTTTACATTGCTCATTGACCAAAACTTGGTTTCCTTTCTGCAACCAAGAAACTCTGTAGGGTGTAGGATGGCTTTCTCTCTTCAATCCTAACTTTTCAACCATCTCTACAGAAACTAAATTGTCAGTACTGCCATTATCAATAATCAACTTGCAGCACTTACCTTGTGATTTGCACATTGTTTTGAACAAGCTCTTCCTCTGCTCAGGTTCATGCACTTCTTTTCTTGGCTTCAGAAAAATTCTCCTCATCAACAAGGCTTCTCCTTCTTCTGGAATCTCGACATGATCCTCAGGTGCTTTCTGTTCAATCTCAGCATGTGCAACTTGAACATTCCCTTGTTTTGCTGCTCCTTCTGGACAATCCCAAGACATATGTCCTAGTTTTCCACAAGCATAACATCTAACCTCATGGTTTCTGCCTCTTCCACGACCTCTTTGAAAAGATCTTCTTCCTCTGAAGTCTCTTCCTCTTTGAGGTTGTTCTGGCTGATTTGATGTTTCAGCTTCACCTTTCTGAACTGAAAATTTTCCTTTTCCAGTTTGCTGTCCTTTTCCTCTTTAAGACTAACTTTTTCCTTTCCCTGAGTTGTTCCTCCTATTCAGTTTCTCCTCCACTTTCAAAGCACATTGATATGCTTCTTCAACTGATTGAGGTGAAAACAAGCTCATCTCATCTTGAATGTCAAATTTAAATCCATTCATGTATCTGGCTACTTTCTCAGAAGTATCCTCTGTGTATCCAGCTCTAATATTCACTTTGTAAAATTTCTTTGTATATTCTCTGACAATAAGCAATCTTTGTCTCAAATTCTGCATTTGTCTGTACAAGTTTAATTGGTAATCTTTAGGCAAGAATTTCTCCTTCAATTTTGCAACCATTCTATTCCAATTTCTAATTGGTTGCTTGTGCAATCTTCTTCATTCTGCTTGTACACCATCCCACCAAAGTAAAGCATGTCCTTTGAGCCTAGTTACTGCAAACTTTACCTCTTTATCTTCAGCTACTTCAGCAAAATCAAAATGCTTATCCATGGAATTTATCCAATCAACTAATTCCTCAGGATTTAATCCTCCATCATATGCATTCACTTCTAGTCTTGGTTTTGAACTAGCTCCAATGACTGCCCTTAACAACTTCAATCCAATATTCTCATCTGTTATTTCTTCAGGTTCAGGTTCATCTTCCTGTTCATTTTCACTAACATCACCTACTACAAGATCTCTTCTTCCAGCTTCTCTCATGGCTGCCATCTCTTCTCTGAGACTTCTCAATTCTTCCAATACTTCTGCATTGGCTATAGGTCTACCTCCTCGACCTCTTCTACCCCGTCCTACTCTGAAAGCCATGTCTGAGGGTAAGAAATCTGTTTTTAAAGTGTCACTGTTCAGACTTTCTTTTGCCTCGATTACTGGTAAAGGTGAAAAATAAATTTTCCCCTTCATATACAATGCTACAATTTCTCAGATCTTGCTCTGATACCACTTAATGCAGCTGGTGTTAGCGAAAATTATTTGACAGAGTTAAATTTGGCTAACTGTCACTAAAGTTGGTAGTTTGACTCTTTTGACAGGACTATTGCCGAATTTGATAAATTAAGCACCTTTTGGCATATCCGTTTTATTTGACAGAACTATTGCCGAATTTGGTAAATTAAGCACCTTTTGGCATATCCGTTCTATTTGACAGAACTATTGCCAAATTTGGCGAATTAGGCACCTTTTGTTTTATTACACCCAACGGAAATGATTTTGTGCATAATGTAAAGCACCTTGTGACCATACAATGTGACCATAACCCCCAATGGAAATCAACTCAACAACATTTTTATACTTACCATGATATTTCCGTTCCCACTCACCGATGGACGCGTGGCCTCAACGAAAATCACCAAAACGCTTTGAAATTCGAACCTCCACCTTCCGCTTGTGATCTGGGCCGTCTATTCTTGGTTACTGGACTGTGCTTAGATCTTAGCCGCCCATTTACTGGATGATTGACACTGTTGACTCTTGATCTCCTTGAGTTTCTGCTCTGCCTTCTACCACAAAACCCAATACGTACAGAATGAAAATGCCAATTCGTTTTTTCAGTATTGATTTGATTCCAAGGGTTTTTAAACAATGTTAACAGGTCGTTTATATATTCCAACAATTTATACACAGATGAAATATGGTTTCACATGCATGAGAATGTTGCCAGAATGGACAGGAATTTTTTATTGATGAATTTGCTTTCTCTCCTCTGCAACTATTCTGTGCCCTCTCATCTCATGCCCTCTCATCTCTCTCCTTTTCAAAATCGACTTAGTTTGCTAAATACAATTCAACTCCGGTTTTTTTTCCAGATACACAAAGTCTGGATCGAATCCACCCAGATCCTACAATCTCTGCTTGTAATCCTAACTTCTCCTACAGCTATTACATTGTTAGGATTCGAGATCCTTTGACAATTTATTGAATTTGAACTGAATACAACAAGTAAATTAAAGAGCACCCACTCTCTTTAATAAAATTTTCCTTTGACTTTCAACAACCATAGATCCTCTAGTGTTGTGAGCTTATGCTCCTGCATCACAATGTGTCGGTGCCCCTGTAGATGAGGCAAATGTGTCTCTGTATTCTTCCACGATCCTGTCCACTTTCTTCTGCTACAAAGAGAGGTGATGTGTATAGACCATAGATGTGGAAACAACCTTCTTCTTACTGTGAGCATGGATCACAAAGAAGACAAACTTCCCAGTCTATGAAATGACCTTACTACATTTCTTAGGAGAGATTAAAGAAATAGAAGTAGGCGGCGCCACCTCAGGGATCCTGTACAATTGTCTACCCAAAGTAATAATAACACTCATACACAACATGATGCTTCTACAAATATGGTTGTCCTAAAAGAACATCAAAAAATTCAAGGGGAGAAATATCACAAAATACCTCATCTTTAAAAGGTTGTGGGTGTGGTGTCATTGGAAATTCCAGCCACTTGACGACATCTACTGAAATTAAGTTCTTTTGACTATTGTTGTCGACAATGAAATGAATCAAAGCCCCCTTGAGCCACATCTACAAGTGAAAGAGGCGTTCCCCTTCCTCTGGTTCTTCTCGTTCGCTTGGATGAACTTTGGTGGTAGTGACAGTGGCACAGGGTTCAACATCGATAATCTGCTTCCCTCCTTCAAGATTTGACTTGGAATCAGAATCACCCTCTGACTTGGAATCCCTCAGCTCGGCCACAAGGGACTACTTGGAGCGGCATTCATCGCTGTTGTGCCAAGGAATTTGATGGTACTCACACCATTTTCCGATGTCCTTCTTTGTCTTCTCATTTCCCTTTTTGTGTTGTGTCTTGGATGGATTGTTCTGAGGGTGGTGATCTCAAATTGGTCCCTTGGTGTGTGGGTTGGGGCTACCTTTTCCCTACTTCGACTATGAGGGGTTTGAAGATCCATACTCTTGTTGTTTCTTCTTAAATTTATGCTCGATCTTGATAGTGTATCTATAATTCGTGCCCAAGAAGGCAATGTCTAGGAACTCCATTTCTATTTGAATGTATCTATGAAAAAAACTATGGTATTTGAGCACCAGATGATGCTCAGAGTCTTTGACACTCAATTTGGTGCATAGGGTATGGAAAATATTGGTGAAATATGGTACTGTATGGTCCCTTTCTTGACATAGGGTGGTCCATATGGTGTACAAGTCCTCGTAGCTTCCAACAAGGTAGTATTTTTATTTAATGTCATCCTAAAAGGAATCCCATGTAGGGGCCACCAGAAAAATTGTAGATTCCTCCACGGTCCTTTTCTCAAAGTGAGTATCCCATTGCTATTTAACACAGGGAATGACCTTGAGGAATGAAAAAGTGATCTTTTCCCTATAGGAAAAATTGTGGATCGAAAAATATCCTTCAAGCAAATTCAACCATTTATCTATATCATCTTCATATATCAGTCTTTCAAGTAATGGAATATCAAAATTTACTTGTACCTTGAAGGGGGTTGCATGGACACTTAATGAAGATGCTTCTCCTATGAGCAACCATCGAAGGATCTGTGTGAACTTGTCCATCATTTCATTCCTTTGTCGCATGAGGGCATCCTGGAGCAACATTTTAGTAGGATCTCTTGCCCCATCATATTTATTTTTGTTCCCCATGGGTTGTTGTCAAGTTCAGCGCGACCGATATTGTAATAGCTCGATTGGTTTGAGTCCCAACTTCTTATACCTAGGTCTCGTCGAGGACATGTACGAAGAAAAATAAATGAAGAGAAGACTACTTTGATACCACTGATCCGGACTTAGGAGATAAATGAACTGATTAATAGCCTAAATATAATAAAAATAGAGAGATGAAGAATAATAGAAATATACAATGAATAATAATGAAATAGGCTGAAACTGTAAAACTACAGAACTGAAACACTAGCTCGAATTGTGGTAGCTATCTCTGAGAAGAGATGTGGTTGTTGCACACATCCATCTAAGAAAAATGGATTACAATGAGGCTCCAAAGACCTTTTTGATATTACTCATGAATTCCAAAACCCTAGACATCCAAAAACCTAACTCTAGAAGGTGAAATGCCAAAATTTATGTGGGCCCTATGGGTAAGTTGGTGTAATTTGGTACCTCAACTTCCAAGGGATATAACTTTTTCATGCAACCTTTGTTTTAGGTGCATGATAGCCCATTGTAAATGTATTTTAGAGAACTACACATTATTCCATTAAAATCTGACTATGTCTATAATTTCACTATGGAGAGCCAAAAAAAATCATGTTTAGGGCCTTGAAATGGCCCTGGAAGTACAACAAGATGTGCTAACATGAAAAGATACAAAATAAGGTAGTTGTATTAGGCGATAGGCCACTCGTATCCACCTATAGGATGTGTGGGGATTTAGACAACCCCAGAAGTGTAGAACCCAGAATTAAAAAGAAGTACAGAAGAACGTGTTGAACAAAAACGGACACGAGGAGCCAGTTGGAATAGGTTGGTGGCCACCAATATCCACGTGGATCAATATGGCACTTGTTTGAGGCACATGGTTGGTATTTTGATGATGTTATTGGTACATTTATAGAGGAACTTTTTGATGTTATCGATATGTGCTTGGTGCACTTTTTGGCACATATTTTTGGCATATATACTTCAGTGATGAGATCTTATTAAATGGTGTTGAAATGAATGGTTGGCACATGGTATGGCACATGATGTACATGGTTGATGTTTTGGCCATAATTCTTTATTCACCATTGACATATATTTTTTCTTCATGATGTAGGGTATGGTATGAGTTTGATGCATGGACAAGTCCAAAGATCGTCATAGGAAGAGCATATCATTCTTGAGTAGTTGATCTATGTTCCAATTGAGTAGTAGCATTTGCAACATAATTATATTGTTGTAGTAGCATATTTTTCATCTTGCATAGAAGATAGGGGGAGACATACCCACAAGGGGATTTATTCTTCTTTCCATGATTCCAGGAGGAGAGATTCATTAGATGTAGGATAGAGAGTTAGATTCTTGGAGAGAGAACATATGCATGTTTCCAGAGGGAGCGATTGTCACAGGGGGATCATGAGAGATATGTATTTAGCATTGCATCAAAGTGATATCCCTTGTTCAAAAGATTATACATTATTCATAAGAAGCACAAAGGCATCTAGACGGGGGGATCATCCCCAAGGAGAGTTCAGGAAGGGGGAGTATCCCCAAGGACATAACTACCCTCTGCCATCGATGTCAAAGGGGTGGAGATAGTCACATTGATGTGAATGAGATGAATATTGATGAATATCATTGCCACGTCTACATGTTTCCATCAATGATTGGTTTTGAAATCAATGTTGGTATTTTAATCAATGCAAAAGGGGGAGATTGTTGCATTATGTTGTCATTGATGTCAAAGATTTGATTTCAAGTATTGTCATTGTATCATTGATATATTAGTTATTGGATCATGTGTTCATAGATGTATTTGATGTATGAGGGATAATTTCATGAGGTGTCATAGTGATGTGTTTTCATGGGTTAATGTTCGAGATGGATTGATGTATATATGGGTTGACGTAAAGTTTGATCATTGTTGTCTTATCCTAGATGATAGGAAGTACCAAATGGATGAGCTTTAAAGTCATCCCTTATGGTGAAATTCCTCATGGGAAGACGCTTTTTGAAGTCCAAATGGTTAAGTGGTTGAGTCATCCTAGCAATATGGTTAGGGAACTCAAGTTTGTTTGAGGAATAATGTTATGAATATCAATGAATTTTCCAGTGAGACTATTCTAGATGGATAATGCTTTTCATGCCATTTCCAATGATATGTGGAATGCCACATAACTCCTCACGGTTAGAGAGTTATGTCCATGTGAAGTTGGAGAACCCTCATGTGTTGTCTAGAAGCCCCTGGAAGGTCAAAGAAGTCAAATTATTCTATAAGATCCTAGAAGAAATTTGACTAGTCAAAGTATTTAATCATGGGTTAAGTGGTTGCAACAAGAAAAAAATTAAAATTAAATTAGCTGCAATTAGAAGTGGATAAGTTACTATTTGTGGAGAAAGTAGTTATAAGTGGAAAAATTGTTAGAAGTGGGTTAGCCCCAAAAGAAGGAAGTTGGTTGAAGTTGGTTAGATGATAAAACCTTGAAGAAGCTACTTGGAGAAGTATAAATAAGAGAGAAAGGGTCTCTTATGTGTGAATCTCTTAAGCATAATGAACATCTATTTTGGTGAAAGATTCATTGCAGGTACTCATGGACGCATGAGAAGTTCTGCAAGTCTAATATTTTGATGACGAAAGTTTCAGAGGTTTAAAAAACCCTATTTTTTTGAAGGTGTACATGGGATGCAGTGAGCCAAAGCATGTATGTATGTGGGTTGAAAGAGATAAGTGAGTGTACATTTGGGAAAGACATGTATAACTAGAGTAAGTGTTGGTGCCAGGTTTCTGAAGTCTGAAGCAAGTTCTAGATCAACATTCTATAGGTTCAGATCTGCTACAAATGTTCTCATATGGGTAAATATTGTATTGATTTTCTCATAGTATGGTGAATGTTGGAGGCATTATTTGTATGGTTATATTGATGTCTAAATATGGTAGTTAGTTGGTTGAGTAATTTTGTTATGTTATGATTGTGAGATATCCATGATCTATGATTTTGTATGCATGAGGAACATGCAAAGGTTGTTGGATGGTATAGATATTTTTATGATTGAAGAAGGCACAGATTGAGCAATGACAGGAATATTACAGTGATAGGTCACAAGTGGATGTGACAAGAGCAGTAAGGGTCTGAAGGGCCAAAAGGTTGAAGTTTCAAAAACCCTATTTTTTAAAGGTGTACATAGGCTAACAGAAGGAAGAGCGCGTACATATGCATGTAGTAGTATACAAAGGGCATGTACATACATGTGCTATACTATTGATAGGTCATGTACCTATTGGAATATTTGGTTCTATACATAAGAAGGGTCTTGTACTTGAGGATTGGGTTTCTCACATATCATTTGGTGCTAAGATCTGCAAGATGAGTCTTACATTGAGAGTTGGTGCTCTTGTGGAGTTGTTTCTCTTTTTAGTTGATGATGATAAACCCCAAGGATTGTAGTCCATAATACACAAGAAACTTATACATATGCCTTGTGTGCCTTATGTTCTTTATGGTGATGGTTCATTGATGATGTTTTTTGCTGAGATATGATTACATACAACCAACTAGTTATAAATGAAATTAATGAATATTGAGTAATTGGTGATTGCTAACAAAGGTGTTTTGTAAATAAGTTGTTAAAACACCCCTACATTGATTCACCCCCCCTCCCCCCCTTCTCACTGTGGTTAGTGTGCCCAACATGGTAAAGGTATGTTAAGGTATGACTAAATTCTCTTTGTGTTTTTTTTTATGTGAACATTGCATATATGGCAAGCATAATCGATTAAGATTCCCCTCTTGTGCAACGAAGGTAGAGGGAATTTTACAGTTGGTGCACAATGATGTTTTTGGACTTGTGTTGGTTTCATCATAGGGAAAATATGTTGGATCACGTTGTCATTGATGCCAATATTTTGATTGAATGATGTCAAGTGATTGATTGATACCAAGTAGTGATTGATTGATTGTTGTCAAAGAATTGATTGATGCCAAAGGATTGATTGATGATAGATGTAATATGTATTGTCCTTGATATGAATGCATAGATGAAGATGGATCAATGATTTTTCATTGATACATGATAAATATGGATCGATGTGGGCTCATTGATATATCATGCATAGTTGGTTTGATGAATTATTATTTTCTTATCATGGTTGATAAGGTGCACAAATGCATGAAATCCAAAGTGGTCCCCTTATGGTTAAAGCCCTCATGGGAAGATGATTAATGGTTGAGTTATCTTAGAAGTATGGATGGATAACCCATGCTTATATCTAGAGTATTGAGATGAATATCAGTGAATTTGTTGGTGAAACTATCCTAGATGGATAGTGCTTGTCATGCCATTTCCAGTGGCATGTGGAATGTCAGATAACTCCTCATGGTTTGAGAATTATGGGCTTACAAAGTTGGAGGAACCTCATATGTTGGCTTGAAGCCCCAAAAGGTCAAATGACGTAGACTCAAACCCTCCGCCTCTGCAAAAGGTCCCTGTGCTGACCTATCGGTCTTAAGGATCATTCATTCACTTCCCTGATCCAAAGCGACTTTTTCGATCCCCTGCTGGGGTCCTTAGTTTATCGATCTACATGTCCTTTGAGAAATCCCTTGTGTGAATAGCACTAGGCACGAGATCCTATCTTCCCAAGCGACCACAGCGCTATGACCAAGGGCCTATCCCAAAGTCACTTGTCTAAATCTCATGAGTTCATGAGTCGAAGCTTCTGACTCTTCCTTTCCAATATTGTGATACCCGAACTGGCGATACAGGTATGGCTCCTTTCCTTGTCAGCATCCTTCCCCACATGTAACCATAGGCTAGGGCTTAAATATCAGCGCTTCTCACAAATCGCACCTTCGTGAGTTCGTGAGTTGAACTCTCGTGCCCTCCTGTTACGATCTCCAGAGACATGATAGGTCAACACCGGGTTGACTCCTCCCTTGATGTTTTTCGTTATTCGCAACCTCGCAGGTCGAAGCATCGAGCCTTCACACTCTTATTTCACGAATCCCTGAGATGCGAGAATTCAATGGAGTGCTGACTCCTTTCTCTAGGCAACGCATGTCCACCCGTCAATCACACGGGCTTCACCTTATGGCTCCGCCACATATCCACACAAGCCTCCACTCTCGGCACTTCGCGACTTCTGATGTCGAAAGTGACCCTTCTCAACCTCCGAACCCCCGAATGCATGATAGGTGATGGGGTTCCCGATCCAGCAGTCCTCCTACAACCCAGATCCAACGGCTATCCTTCTTCCTTGCTCCTCGCATCTTTGTGACTTGGAGTACCCAATGCTTGGGCTCTCACTCTGTGAACTTCTGAGTTCGTGAGATCTCTCGATCTCTACCACCTGTCCTCCTCAGATGGACGGCTCCTGGTATTCTCGCCACTTCGTCACCCATAAAGTTGAAGGAATTCCCCTTCTGTCCTCTGATGTCCAAGTCCCTGAGATGGGAAATCTCGCGACACATGTCCTCTCTCAAATGAATGGCTCAGATCAAAACCTTGTTAATTTGAGGTTTCAGGTGTCGAGTGACTCTCCTCATGTCCTCGATATCCCCGATATCCTATGTGTCGATGTCCCAATGCCTCAACGCCTTTCGGGAATTTTCTCCTCTCCTTTCGAGGGCTTAAACCTCATGCAGCTCCTCTCAGATATGACGACTGACGGGTATCTCGATCAGATCTGATGGTTCAGATCCGTTCTTCTTGTGTGCTCCTCCTACTTCCTCCTGGATGTGGAAATATTCAACGGTCCAGATCTCTTCGGCTGATCCAACAGCTGGCATTGCTCCTCCTGAGATTTTGTGTATTCTTCCAAGACTTGGAATAATTTCAATCTTCCAGAGGCTTCAACCTTTTTCTTCTTCTCTCCTGTGAACTCTCGACTTCTGAGCTTCGCCATGCGTATGAAAACGCTATTCCTCCTTAGCTTCTCAAACACTCAGACCCCTAAGGGATTTTTTCCTTCTTTCTTCTCCCACAGATGGAGAAGTATGGATGCCCTCCTGGGTATCCTTCACTCAAGCAACCCCTTGCTGAGTCTACAGGGTGTTCAGCAACCCTGTGAAGATCCCTCAGTGGAATCTTCTTCCAAATACCAGAACTCAAAGAGTTCACTTCTCTTTTGTGCCTGTCTGCAAACCTACTCAATGCCCTCTTGGCAGAGTATCTTCTCACAGAACATTCAACAGTTATGTTCTCTTTTGCACTCCTTGCACCTGCTCAATGCCCACTTGGCAGAGCTTCACAGAATCCTCAGTGATTCTAGCTTCTTCTTCCTGAACCCACAGCAGAGTTCCTCTTCAGCACCTTGTGCCTAGGCTCAATGCCCACTTTGGAAAAGCTTTACAGAATCCTCAGTGATTCTGTCTGCAACTGTATTCTCCTCCTATACAGCCTTTCCTCCAAGTTATTCAACAACCTTGAGGTCTTCCCTAAGTTGTTGACTCCAGTCCTTGTGCCGCAGCACACCTTTTTCTGAACCCACAGAATTTAGAAGTGCATCCTCTGTGCACGGCTATCAGAACCCGCAGTGTTCTGTCACACCCTCCTAGTGTGAAGCCTCAAAGACCTTCAACCCTAGAAATCAAACACACTCCTGCAAATGAAAACCTATATCATACATCTACAACACACATAAAGAACACTCACATACATTCATTCAACACACAGTAATGCAAGAAAAACTGCTTCTATTTATATTAAATATGGCAAATGCCTATTTATACAAAGTGTTCTTGAGAACAGACTGTAACAAGGTCTTGGCTCCTCTCTTTTTCTCTCTACTCACAGATTCTCTCCTCTTCTCTCTCTGCTTCGACTAACTACCACTCTGCTTACAAAATGAGATCTCCAATCTCTTTTACCTGAGGGGGCTCTTAGGGCTCTTCCCCCAATCTACCTACCCTATTCAATTACATTGAATGGGTTGTCTAGTCCGCTATGGGATCTAGATCTCAGCCTTACAAACATTAAAGGCCGATCTACCTAATGCCTGCACAAAGGCACAACTTCCCATCTCAACAACTTAAACATTAAAGTTACATTCAATTCAAATTTTAAATGAGGCTGCGCCTCTCTCTTAGCACGCTATTTGAATTCACTGGTGTGGCTAGCTGGCTGATGTGGAGAGATGCTCCTGCATCATCAAAGAAGTCAAAGAGCTTGAAAAGAAGAAATTATTATTTAAATGATAAAGTAAAGTGAAAAATTCAAGGAGGATTATTTAAATAATAAAGAGAAGTGACAAAATCAAGAAAGATTATTTAAATGATAAAGTGAGGTGACAAAATCAAGAAGGAATATTTAAATGATAAAGTAATGGAGAACTTTCTATTTATGGAAAGTGGTTAACCTAGAAATAAGTTAAGTGACCTAGAAATGGGTTAAGTGACCTAGAAATGGTTTAAGTAACCTAGAAGTGGGTTAAGTGACCTAGAAGATGAAAATTATAAATAAGATAGCAAGGGTCTCTTGCTAAACCATTCTTGTGAGAACATTTATTGGGAGAATCTCTTGTATATATTTTGTGTGTATCTCTTGAGCATGATTGAAGATATATTCTGAGAGGGAGGAGATCGGGAGGATCTCATGGATGCATCAAAGTTTCACCAATGTCTAAGATCATGAAAAAAAAAGTCTCGGAAATTCAGAAACCCTATTTTATGAGGTATACGCAGGCTGTAGTGGGCCAAATCACATACACATAGGCTGAAGGAGGATAGGGCATGTATAGTGGATAAAATCATGGAGATTATTTTGTGATATGATGACAGGCTGCTGAATATTGAAGTAGGTTCCATATATGCACTCTATGAGCTCAAATCTACCACAGAGATTCTGGTATGGTAATATTGATACCTTGATGTATACTCTTGCTTATTGTGTAGTGAATGCTTAAGGCATTTATAGTATGGTTGTTGTCAAGTGGTTTATATTGGTTGATGGAGTGAGCAACACTCTTATGATTCAGTACTGATGTGATTTTTAGAGTATGTTGATTTCTTATATACATTATTGAATAGCATTCATAATTTATGGTTGAGAAGCATGAGTAGGCTATTGGAGAGATTGGATGTGTTGTGACTAGCTGTGGGTCAGTTTGGACAGTGGAAGATAGAAGAGAATGTGACTGTAGGTTGCAGAGGATATGAGTATGTAAAGTAAATAAAAAACACTATTTACTCAGAAGGTATACGCAGGTTGTAGTATAGAATATCCACATACACACGTGGGCTAAACTACTTGTAGGGGGCATACACACATGTGCTTCACTACCGATAGGTCGTGTACCTGTGACACATTGATATCTGTTGAGGATCGTTTCCTCATATCAGTTGGTGTTAAGGGTGTAAGATGAGTCTTGCATTATAGAACTGGTACTCTTGTATATTTGTACTCTATTCAGTTGTTGTTGAAAAACTCCAAGGATTGAAGTTCGTAATAAAAATTAAATTGTACATACATCTTGTGTTCTTTGTGTTCCTTGTGGAGATGATTTGTTGATGATATATTGCTGATATATGTTGCTGATGTGTGTTCACATTTAACTGGTTATAAATGACAACAATGAGTAATGAGGTAATGGTGATTGCTAACCAATGAGTTTTGTGTAAGAGGGAATTTTTGGGGAAAATATCCCTACACTTTTCACCCCCCCTCTCAGTGTAGTCGTTGTGTCCAACAATTGGTATCATAGTGGGTCTTCACTATACGCCTTAAAAATCTCGGACGAGATCCATGGACACACAAATGGATGATGAAGTTCCAATCCTTGATGAGAAAAACCATTCTACTTGGAGAATAGAAATGAGAGTGCAGTTGAAGGAAATGGGAATAGGCATTTGGAAGGAAACCATTGGTGGATTGGTTTCATTGAAGAAAAATTCAAAGTTTTCATCTCAAAGGGAAGGAAAGAAGAATGATGCATTGGCTCTCAAGACAATTCTTAGTGGACTCTCAAGCCCTATCAAAGAGAGCATGGACCAATGGACTTCCACCAAGGATCTATGGCTAAAGCTAGAGGAGACATATCAAAGCAAGAAGGAGAAGGAAGATATTGAAGACCACTCCATCAAGATCATTAAAGGTAATTAATCTCCAAAAACTCTTGAATGCATTACTTATAAATGTGATCTTGAATACATTTCAAATGAAGACAATGAATCAAGTAATGATAGCACAAAGGAAGATCTTGAAGACACTTCAAATGAAGGAAAATGATCATGTGATGATGTTGGCAAAAAGGAATATCTTGAAAGAATTTCAAATGAAGGTAAAGAATCCTCAAAGACCCTTGATTGCAATGATTCAAAATGTGATAATGTTGAATTTTTCTCTACAAGTGAAGAAGAAAATATAAAAATAGTTTGTGTAGGGTTTGATGGTAGTTATCCCATGGAAATAATAGAAAAAGATCTATTATAACATCAAAATAAAGTTGAAGATGGTTTATATGAATATAGCAATGACCATTATTATATAGACTATAGTTATCTTTCAGATAACACTAAGAAGTTTCTTAACAAGAGTCAAAGACACATATTGAAGTTAAAAGGAATGCTCAAAGAACAAGAAGAGAATAATACGAATCAATTATAAGAAAAGGAAGAAGACATCACAAGATTAAAGAATGAAAAAGAATATAAGAAGGTAGATCATGATATTAGAAAAAGTTTTTAAACTATTGTCCATCTCAAGACCCAAATTGAAGAAGCCAAAATGGTAGAAGAAATATTGAAGAATCAAATAAATGAAAAGGATGAGTCATGTCATAAGTTAGAAGTTAAAAGGTGATGATAAAAAATAATGAAAGGCCATCTTGGATGCCTGGAACTAAACCATGCATGTGGATTGAGGCATTTTCTGTTAAAGAACAATGATGGTTATTGCAGTGCAATTATGGCACCTTGGTTATGTGATATATTATTGGAAGCTTACTTGTTGAATATCTTGGTGCATGCATTTGGAATATGCATGGGTTACATATTGAGACATGTAGTTGGTGAGTTGATGAGGTGATCATGTTGTGAATCATTGATGAGTCATAGCTTGATATATAGTTGATGTTTGATTGGCACATGTTCTATGGAAGATTTGACATACATGTATGGGGATTCATCATGCTGTGGTATTGATGCATGGTTGATGTACTTGCTTGGTACAAGTGGTGACACATGTTGATGTGTAGGTTTGGTACACTCATAGATAGAATATGTTTGTATGATAGTGCTTGGCTAAAAGTACACCATTGGTATTACTTGATTAGCACAACAATTGGTATTTATTTGAGGCACATGGTTGGTATATTGGTGGATGCACATGGTTAGCATATTGATAGAGGTATATGGTTGATACATTCCATGAATGATATCTTTTGGCACACTGTATGATGTTGATGTACATGGTTGATGTACATGGGTGATGAGCACACATTTGGTACATGATGTACTTGGTTGATATTTTTCTCATGATTCTATGTTTTATTGTTGACATATATTTTGGTTCATGATGTTTGGTATTTCATAAGTTTGATGCATGAACATGTCCAAGGATCATCATATAGTATCATATTGTTCATATTATAGAAAATATAGGGGGAGACATACCCATAAGGGGAGTCATTCTTCTTCCCATGATTCTAGGAGGATATATTTATTAGATGCATACTAGGAAAGAGCCCTATATTTGAAGAAAAAGAATAGAAGCATAATTCCAGGGGGAGCGATGGTCACAAGGGGGAGTATGAAGGATGTATATTTAGCATTACATCAAAGAGATATCCATTATTCAAAAGGGGAGAGATGATTCAGAGGAAGATCCAAGGAATTCAGACATGGGGAGAATCCCCAAGCAGAGAATGGCCCTTTTCCATTGATGTCAAAGGGGGAGACATAGTCACATTGATGTGATTGATGACTATTGATGTAGGCTGTGTCTACATGTTTGGAAGAGATAGTCACCTTGATGATTATTGCTGGGGAGAGATAGTCACATTGACTATTGATGTAGAGTTTTCCTTGTCTACATGTTGACATCAATGATTCGTGTTGACATCAATGTTGGTATTTCCATCAATTCCAAAGGGGGAGATTGTTGGATAATGTTTTCATTTTGATGTAGGAGCATGGCCAACAAGGAAAGTGAAAGTGAAGAACAACTGGATATGCACCAGCATGCATTTTGAAGACAATTTGAATTTCAAAAGACGAAACATTAATGTATAGTTGGAGGAAGTAATTGTTATTAAATGTTTGGGGATTGTAACATAGATCTTGAGTGGTCACTCTAATAATTTTTTTGGAGGTGTTAATGTAATCAATGTAAAGTGGATATAGAATTTAATTTGATTAGATATATTAGAGCCATAGGGGGGAAAACTTTATAAATCTCCCTCGTATGTATGGTATTGTATTATTATTCTCATTTTTGGAAAAGAGTAAAATTTTTAGAGCTATAGAGCCAAAGAGATTAGAGAAGAACAAAGACTGTAGAATTTATATGAGTAGAGAGCTGTTGCTATTGCACCCATGTACAGATGCACTTGGATTAATATAAGGAAGATTTGATCCAACTTCATGGTGTTTTATGAATTATGTTTACACTTATTGGATGGTATGTTTGCAGTTAATTTCAGTCTCTATTATGCATTTGTCTCAATGATGTGTATATGTATGATTTCATGTTGAATGTATGAATTCAACGAGAGGGAAAGTATGAGTTTCAATTGTTTCTCTTTCTGAAAATTCCTAAAAGGAGTGTAGTGAAAATCCACAAGGAATGCATTGACAAGTTCTGAGTTTTACCTCAAATAAGATCAGGAGGGATACCATTCCTTTCATACCAGCAGAAGTGCAAGGATAGCACAGAGTCATGAAAGGTGTGCATAGGCAGGTTCAGGTCATAGACTTTTCCAACCTAATGAATGATTGGAGATTTTTTGTTGCAAGGAGTGCACAGAAATGGGAAGTTCAGATAATCATATATTATTTTGAAGCCGCAAGGAGTGCATGAAATAATTCCTTAGGATCATTGAATTTTCATTAAGAATCAAGCTCAGGAAGGATAGAGGCTTCAAAGAGTTCGAAGGGAAGACGAGGGTTGAAGTCATTTCGCATAAATCAATCTCAGAAGGTGACACTGAGTTATTTGGCTAGGATCATTGAGAAGTTGAACGAACAAATGAAATCATCCTAGGAAGAACCATCAATTCGTCGTGGACCATTGGATCTAGTGGATCTGCGGAGGAGTTTAGGTTGAGTGTCTTTAAAAACTTGCAAGCTCAGGAGGAATAGTCATCGCTAGATTTGAATCAATAGGATTCGTTGATATTGTGATTTCAGATCTCGACATTTCGGGGATCGAAGTGTGGAGAAGGTCGTGACTTGGAAGTCTCGAGTTATGAAATCTCAATACATGAAATTCTGATACAATATGGACCATCAGATCATGGGAAGCTCAAAGTCGTCGATCTGACGAGAAGAAGTTGTGGGTTTGGACTTCAGGAGATAGGACAAGAGTCGCATCGTGAAATCACAAGTCGCAAAATCTCGACGTGCTCGGAAGTTTACCCCAAGGTTAGGTCAAGGGTCACATAAGTGAAGAGTTAAGGGAGGATTTAAAGCTCTGTAAACCCTTTTTATGGTTTTGGGAGTCAAAGGAGTCATAGGGACGCATCATAAGAATTGTGAAGTTGAGAAACCTGAAATACTCTTTCAGGTAAAGGTTGTGGTCACACTGGTTGGTCATGGAAAGTGGAGGTTCACGCCTAGTGGTTGTTCACACGGGCGTAACTCCAAAGAAGGACATGTGTTTATCAGCTCAAAGGTTTGAGTGGGAACTAGGGAGCCATTTAGCTCAGGGAATAGAAATATCCAATGACCGAGAGGTCATGCAGAAGCTATTGAGGTAGGTGGTATCAAACATTACAACCATTGCATTTTGTAAGAAAGAGAGGATAGAAGGCAAGTTGTGATTTGAATTCTACGTGGAACAGATTTAAACAATGTCGCTAAGAAGATGTCAAGAGAGACTAATTCCCGATCCATCCGTGGAAAGGGAAATGAGAGAACTTCATGCTCGATTGGATTCTATGGAGACAACACAGAGGTGAACAACTAATATTGGAGATATCAGTGAGCCTGAAAGAGAAAATGAGGATGGAGCCGAAGAAGAAGTTGTAGCCAAAGATGCTACAGAAGAATGTCTATTCAAATATGTTGCAAGAATAGGAGCCAGAGAAAAAATGGACATCCCGATGTATGAAGGTAATTTATATGTTGAGGAATTGTTGGATTGGTTTAGATCTCTGAATAAATACTTCCACTATGAGGATATCTAAGAAGATAATAAAGGAAAACATGTTGTCACTAGATTGAAAGGGCATGCAACACTATAGTGGGATGAAATGTAGGCTAACAGGGATTGCAAAGGGAAAAAATGAATCAAAATCTGGGATAGGATGCTTGTAAAATTGAAACCCAAGTTTATACCTAGAGATTACCAAATTAATCTATTTTAGAGAATGAAAATTTTGAGACAGAAGGGGATGACACTGAAGGAATACAATGACAAGTCTTAGAGACTCAACATCATGGAAAGTCGTCATGAGAGCAATGAAAAAAAGGTCTCCAGATACATGAATGGCTTGAGATATGAAATTCAATATGAGATGAGCATGGTGACAATCAGGAATGTATAAGATTCTTATCAAATGGCTTCAAAAGTAGAAGAGAAATTGGCCCGTAAGCAAGGTCAAAGGGGAAGAGGTAGAAGTCAAAGTAGAGGCAAAGAAGTTGCCCAAGACAGAGTAGAGAAGCCCAAATATGAGGAGAAGAAACCTCATAACCACCCAGAAAGGGGTAGAAGTTTATAGGGAAGACAATGCCGATAGGACCACTTTTGCTTGAGCAAGAGGAAGATGAAGAGGCAGAGGTGGTGAAATAAAGTGTTTTTTCTATGGAAAGATAGGACACAGATATTTTGAATGTACCAATAGAAAAAGAGATGGAGGAGGTGAAGCTCACATTTCAGAAGTGCAAAAGCAAAATGTTGAGGCAGAAGATGCAGAAAGCGAAAGATCCTTAATGATGAGAAAAGTTCTCTTGAAGCCAGAGAAGGAGATAGAGAATCCAGTCCAAAGGAACAGTCTTTTTAGAACTGTTTTCAAGACCAAGGATAGGGTATGAAAGGTAGTTGTGGACAGTGGAAGTACGGATAACCTAGTATCCACAGATATGGTGGAGAAACTGAAATTGGAGACAATTGCACATCTGAGCCCATACAAACTTTTGTGGTTGCAAAAAGGACATCAGGTAACAGTCACTAAACAATTTTTAGTTGAATTTAAGATAGGGGGTTATAGATATGATATTTTATGTGATGTTATTCACATGAATGTTTGTCATCTTTTGTTGGGGAGACTGTGGAAATATGACAAAAATGTTTTTCATGATGGAAGAAAGAACACCTATACCTTGGAAAAGAATGGTAGGACCCACATGTTTCTACCAATTGAAGACAAGAAGGTGAAATAATAAACAATAAATACTATACTTCTCATGAGTGGGAAGGAAATTTTGGATGAAATCAAGAAGGATGAAGATATGCAGTTTGCTATGGTAAGGAAATCGAGAGTCATTTTGACTAGTACCTCAATAGATGATCTACTAGAGGAAATTTAGGAACTGTTGGAGAATTTCTCCGATATAGTGGTGGATGATTTACCTTGTTCATTGCCACCCATTAGAAGTATAAGCCATCACATTGAACTTATACTAGGGATGAGTTTTCAAAACAAAGCAACGTACAAATTGACACCACAGAAGAATGAAGAGGTCAAGAAGCAAGTCCAAGATTTAATGGAAAAAGGGTTGATTAGGGAAATCTTGAGTCCATGTGCTATACCAATAGTGTTAAGTCCAAAGAAGGATGGTGGATGGAGAATATGTACAAATTCAAGGGATATAAACAAAATCACCATTAGGTATAGATTTTATTTACCGAGAATGGATGACTTGACAGATTGCTTGAGTGGAGAGTTTTTTTTTTTCAAATATTGATTTGAAAAGTGGATATCATCAGATTAGAATGAGGGAAGGTGATGAATGGAAGACAAAATTCAAAACAAATGAAGGATTATATGAATGGGTTGTCATGTCATTTGGTTTGATGAATGTGCCAAATACTTTCATGAGGTTGATGAACAAAGTCTTCAAATATTTCATTGGGAAGTTTGTAATTGTGTATCTTGATGATATATTGATCTTTAGTAAGACTGAGGAAGAACATGTGAGACACCTAACTTTAGTAATGAGGAGGTTGCGATGAGAAAAGTTGTTGATAAATATGAAGAAGTCATATTGCATGAAGAAATAACTCATTTATTTGGGGTTCGTGATCTCTTTGAATGAGTTGAAGATGGATACAGAGAAAGTAAAAACAATGAAATAATGGTCGTCGCCAAGGAATATCTTTGATGTCAGAAGATTCCATGGATTAGCTAGTTTCTACAAGAATTTCATCAGGAATTTTAGTGGGATTTTTGCACCAATGATGGACACAGTCAAGAAAAGACACAAATATTTTCATTGGACAGAGGAAGCAGAGAAAAGTTTCAAGTTGTTGAAGGAGAAGATAACTGGACAACCAGTTCTGGTTCTGCCAGATTTTAGTATGACATTTCATGTGAGATGTGACACAAGTGGATTCGCGATTGGAGTAGTCTTAAGTTAAGACAATAGACCAGTTGCATACTTCGGTGAGAAGTTGAACAATGCCAAAAGGAATTATTGCACCTATGATAAAGAATTTTATGCAATCATACAGGCGTTGAAGAAATGGAGACATTACTTGGTTCCAAAGGAGTTTGTCTTGTATATAAACAATCATGTTTTACAATTCATAACCAGACAGGAGAAACTGAAGTAGAAGCATGCAAAATGGGTTGAATTTATGAAAAACTTTAAATTTGTTATAAAGCACATTTCTGAAAATGCTAAAAAGTTTATTGATGCATTGACCAGGAAATGTTTGATTCTATAGGAGTTTCGTGTGAATACCTTAGGTTTTGAAAACCTTAAGGAAATGTACAGAGATTGTTCATATTTTAAGGATGCTTATGAAGCATGTGAGAATCATGTTCTGAGAGATAGAAGCAAATGGGTTGAATATTTGATCCAGGAGGGATTACTATTCAAAGGAAATCAATTGTGTATCCCAAAGAGTTCTATGAGAGAGAATCTTCTAAAGAAAAATCATAGTGGGGGATTGTCTGGACATTTCAACCATGACAAAAAATTTACGCAACTGAAAAAATTATATTATTGGCGAGGGATGAGGATAGATGTGAAAAACTTTGTGAACAAATGTAGAATTTTCCAGCACGCAAAGGGGAAAAGACAAAATATAGGATTGTATCAACCATTTCTGGTACCAGAGAGGCCATGGGACACAGTAAGCATGGATTTTTTGTTAGGACCGTTGAGAACACATAGAGGTTTTGATTCCATATTTGTGGTAGTCGATAGATTCTCAAAAATGACACATTTTATTCCATGTCAGAAAACTAGTGATGCAACACACATTTCAAACATGTTTTTCAAAGAAGTTGTTCAACTTCATGGTTTACCTAAGAGTATTGTTTCAGTCTCGGATACCAAACTTGTTGGTCATTTTTGGAGGACACTATGGAAGAAGCTAGGGACAAGTTTATCCTTTATCTCAGCATATCACCCTCAGATGGATGGATAGACTGAGGTAGTAAATCGAATTTTCGGGGATTTGTTGAGGATTTTAGTAGTTGAACATCACAGTCAGCAGGATCAGATTCTCCTGCAAGCAGAATTTCCATATAATGACTCACCTAATTGAAGCATAGGACAGAGACCATTTCAGATAATGTATGGAATGCAACCAAAGGGAGTATCTAAGCTGAGAGACTTAGAGCAGAATGAGTTCAGAAGTGATGGAGCGAAAGATTTTGTAGCAGAGATGCAAGAGCTCCACAGTAAGATTAAAGAACAGTTGCAAAATTATAACCAGGAATAGAAGCATAGAGAAGATCAACATAGAAGAGAGCTTCAGTTCAAAGTGGGATATTTGGTATTAGCGCACTTAAGGAAAGAAAGGTTCCCAAGGGGAATGTATAATAAGCTAAAAATGAAAAATATAGGGCTGTGTAAGATTCTATGAAAGTTTGAGTCAAATGATTATGAGACAGAATTGTTAGATGGTGTGGGAATATCACCCATATTAAACATAGAGGATGTGTATCCTTACAAAGAGATGACTAAGGAGGAACAAAGAATTAGAAAGAAATTCAATGTGTTAAACAAATTCATGTAGCTGAAAAGCCGCAGATGGAAAAGATCGTTGATCAAAGAGTTAGAAAGAAGAACCGAAGGAATATGTATTTTGAATACTTGGTAAAATGGAAGGGACACCCGATTGAAGATGTTATTTGGGAAAGAAAAGTAGATATCTAGAAACGTGGACAGACAGTGCAGGATCTCATGAATAGGAGTCCATGAATTTTTCAGCCGGAAGAGTATGATGCAGGAGCATCACCACCAAGGCAAGTGAAAGTAGAGGACAATTGGATATGCACCAGCATGCATTTTGAAGACATTTTGAATCTCAAAAGATGAAACATTAATGTATAGCTGGAGGAAGTAATTGTTCTTAAATGTTTTGGGATTGTAACACAGATATTGAGCGATCGCTATCATATGTTCGTTGGAGGCGTTAAAGTACTCAATGTAAAGTAGATATAGAATTTAATTCAATTAGATAGCTTAGAGTTGCAGGAGATAAAACTCTAGAAAGTTGCCTCATATGTATGCTATTGTATTATTATTCTCATTTTTGGAAAAGAGTAAAAGTTTTAGAACTGTAGAGCCGGAGAGAGCACAAAAGAACAAAGATTGTATAATTTGTATGAGCATATAGTTGTCACTATTGAACCCATCTACAGATGGACTTGGATTAATATAAGGAAGCTTTGATCCAACTTCATGGTGTTTTATGAATTCTGTTTACACTTATTGAATGGTATGTTTGCAGTTAATTTCAGTCTTGGTTATGCATTTGTTTCAATGTTGTGTATATGTATGATTTCATGTTGAATGTATGAATTTTGCGAGAGGGAAAGTATGAATTTCAATTGTTTCTCTTCCTGAGAATTCCTGCAAAGATTGCAGTGAAAATCCACAAGGAGTGCATTGACAAGTTTTGAGTTTTACCTCAGACAAGATTAGGAGGGATACCGTTTCTTTCATACTAGTAGAAGTGCAAGGTTAGCACAGAGCCATGCAAGGTGTGCATAGGTAATTTGAGGTCTTATACTTTTCCAAAACAATGAATGGTTGAAGAGTTTATGTTGCAAGGAGTGCACAAAACTAGGAAGTTTAGATAATCAAAGATTATCATGAAGCCGCAAGGAGTGTGTGAAAGGATTCCCTTGGATCCTTATGTTTGCATCAAGAATCAAGCTCAAAAAGGATAGAGGATTCAAAGAGTTTGAAGGGAAGATGAGGGTTGAAGTCGTTTCATAGAAATGAAGCTCAGAAGGCGACACTGAGTTATTTGGCTAGGAGCATTGAGAACTTGAACAAATGGTTGAAATCCTCCAAGGGAGAACCATCGATTTGTCATGGACCATTGGATCCAGTAGATCTGTGGAGGAGTTAAGGTCGAGTGTCTTTCAACACTTGCAAGCTTAGGAGGAATAGTCATCGTTATATTTGAATCGACGGGAGTCACTGATATTGTGATTTTTGATTTCCACATTTCAGGAATTGAAATGTGGAGAATCTCATGACTTGAAGGTCCTGAGTTACAAGATTGTGATACACAAAATTCTAGTACAATATGGATCATCAGATCATGGGAAGCTCAGAGCCGTCGATCTGAGGAGAAGAAGTCATGAGTTCATAATTTAGGAGATAGGACAACAGTCGCATCGTGAAATCACGAGTCATGAAATCCCAACATGCTCAGAAGTGGACCCTAGGGTTAGGTTGAGTGTCACATCAGTGAGGAGTTAAGGGAGGAGTTAAAGCTCTGTAAACCCATTTCAGGGTTTTGAGAGTCAAAGGAGTTAGAGGGACTCACCATAAGAATTGCGAAGTTGTGAAACCTGAAATAATCTTTCGGGTAAAGGTTGTGGTCACATTGGTTTGTAATGTGGAGTGGAGGTTCATGCCTAGTGATTTTTCACACATGCGTAGCTTCTAAGAAGGACATGTGGTTATAATTTCAAAGGTTTTAGTGGGAACTAAGGAGCCATTTTGGCTCAGGGAATAGAAAAATCCAAGGACCAGGAGGTCACGCAGAACCTACTGAGGTAGGGGTGTTGCATCACATTGATGCCAATGGTTTACATTGATGTGATTGATGACTATTGATGTAGGTTGTGTCTACATGTTTGGGAGAGATAGTCACCTTGATGATTATTTATGGGGAGAGATAGTCACATTGACTATTTATGTAGAGTTTTCCTTGTCTACATGTTGACATCCATGATTCGTGTTGACATCAATGTTGGTATTGCCATCAATGACAAAGGGGGGTATTGTTGGATCATGTTTTCATTGATGCAAATGGTTTGATTGATTGATTTCAAGTAGTGATTGATTGATTGTTGTCAAAGGATTGATTGATTCACAATGATTGATTTATGATTGATGTAATATGTATTGTCCTTGATATGAATGCATAGATGAATATGGATCAATGCATTGTCATTAATACATGGTGAACATGGATCGATGTGGTATCCTTGATATATGATGCATAGTTGGTTTGATGAATTATTATTTTCTTATCATGGTTGATAAGGTGAAAAAATGGATGAACTGCAAAGTGATCCTCTTATGGTGAAAGTATTCATGGGAAGATGCTTTAAGGTTGAGTTATCCTAGAAGTATTGTTGGAGAAGCCATGCTTATATGTGGAATAACGAGATGAATGTCAATGAAGTTGTTGGTGAAACTATCCTAGATGAATAGTGCTTGTCATGCCATTTTCGGTGGTATGTGGAATGTCACATAACTCCTCATGGTTTGAGAATTATGGCCTTACGAATTTGGAGGACCCTCATATGTTGGCTTCAATCCCCAAAAGGTCAAAGAAGTCAAAGATCTTGCAAAGAAGAAATTATTATTTCAATGATAAAGTAAAGTGACAAAGTTAAGGAGGATTATTTAAATAATAAAGAGAATTGAAAAAATCAAGAAAGATTATTTAAATGATAAAGTAAGGTGAAAAAATCAAGAAGGAATATTTAAATGATAAAGTAATGGAGAAATTTCTATTTATGGAAAGTGGTTAACCTAGAAATAAGTTAAGTGACCTAGAAATGGGTTAAGTGACTTAGAAATGGGTTAAGTAATGTGTAAGTGGGTTAAGTGACCTAGAAGATGAAAAGTATAAATAAGATAGCAAGGGTCTCTTGCTAAATCATTCTTGTGAGAACATTTTTTGGGAGAATCTCTTGTATATATTTTGTGTGTATCTCTTGAGCATGATTGAAGATGTATTATGAGAGAGATGAGATCGGGAGGATCTCATGGACGCATCAAAGTTTCGACAATGTCTGAGATCATAACGACAAAAGTATCAGAACTTCAGAAACCCTAGCTTATGAGGTATACGCAGGCTGTAATGGGATAGATCTTGTACATGCGGGCTGAAGGAGGTCAGGGTGCATATACTGGATAAAATCATGGTAATTAGTGTTTGAGCTAATGACAGGCTACTAAAGGCTGAAGAATGTTTCAGATATGCATTCTATGAGATTAGATCTACCATAGATATTCTAGTATGGTAATATTGATGCCTTGATGTATACTCTTTCTTTTTGTGTAGGGAATTCTTAAGGAATTCTTGGTATGGTTGTTGTGATGTACTTTATGTTGGTTGATAGAGTGAGAAACACTCTTATGATTTAGTACTGATGTGATTGCTAAATTATGTTGATTTCTTATATACATGATTGAGTAGCACTCATAATGTATGGTTGAGAAGCATGAGTAGGCTATTGGAGATATTGGATGTGTTGTGACTAGTTGTAGGTTAGATTGGATAGTGGAAGACAGAAGAGAATGTGATTGTAGGTTGCAGAGGATCTGACTATGTAAAGTAAGGAAAAATCCCTATTTTCACAGAAAGTATACGTAGGCTGGAGAATGAACTAACCACATACACACGTGGGTTGTACTACTGGTAGGGAATGTACACACGCATGTTGTACTATCGACATGACGCATACCTACGAGGATTTTTGGCTCATCTCAGTTGGTGCTGAGGGCGTAAGATAAGTCTTGCATTATAGAGATGGTTCTCTTTTAGAATTGTACTCTATTTAGTTGTTGTTGAAAAATCCCAAGGATTGAAGTCCGTACTAAAAAAAAAATTGTACATACATCTTGTGTTCTTTGTGTTCCTTGTGGTGATGATTTGTTGATGATATATTGTTGATATATGTTGTTGATATGTGTTCACATTTAACTAGTTATAAATGACACCAATGAGTAATGAGATAATTGTGATTACTAACTAATGAGTTTTGTGTAAGAGGGAAGTTTTGGGAAGAAGATCCCTACATTGTTCACCCCCCCCTCTCAGTGTAGTTGGTGTGTCCAACAATTGGTATCATAGCGGGCCTTCACTATAAGCCTTAACAAGATTTGAGGAGAGCCATGGACACACAAATGGATGATAAAATTCCAATCCTTCATGAGGAAAACTATTCTACTTGGAGAATAGAAATGAGAGCGCATTTGAAGGAAATCAGAATAGGTATTTGGAAGGAAGCCATTGGTGGATCAGTTTTATTAAATAACAAGTCAAAGTTTGCAGCTCAAAGGGAAGGAAAGAATAATGATGCATTCGCTCTCAAGACCATTCTTAGTGGATTCTCAAGCCCTATCAAAGAGATCATGGGATAATGCACTTCCGCCAAGGATCTATGGCTAAATCTAGAGGAGACATATGAAAGCAAGAAGGAGAAGAAAGATATTGCAGACCACTCCATTAAGATCATTAAAGGTAAAGAATCTCCAAAAACTCTTGAATGCATTATTTCTAAATGTGATCTTGAAGACAAAGAATTAAGTAATGATAGCACAAAGGAAGGTCTTGAAGACACTTCAAATGAAGGCAAAGAATCATGTGATGATGTTGGAAAAAAGTACGATTTTGAAAGCATTTCAAATGAAGGTAAAGAATCCTCAATGACCCTTGATTGCAATGATTCAAAATGTGATGATGAATTTTTCTCTACAAGTGAAGAAGAAAATATAGAAATAGTTTGTGTAGAGTTTGGTGATAGTTATCCCATGGAAATAATAGAATAAGATCTATTAGAACTTCAAAATAAATTTGAATATGGTTTATATGAATATAGTAATGACCATTATTATATAGACTATAGCTATCTTTCATATAACACTAAGAAGTTTCTTAAAAAGATACAAAGGCACATATTGAAGTTAAAGGGAATGCTCAAAGAATAGGAAGAGAATAATAAGACTCAATTAGAAGAAAAGGAAGAAGAGATCACAATATTAAATAATGAAAAAGAAGATAAGAAGGTAGATGATGATATTAGAAAAATGTTTGAACTATTTTCCATCTCAAGACTCAAATGAAGAATCCAAAAGGGTAGAATAACTATTGAAGAATCAAATAAATGAAAAGGAAGAGTCATGTCATAAGTTAGAAGATAAATTTGTTTATCTAAGAAAGAAAGTAGAGAAGTCAAACAAATTCTTGAATAGCTCACAAATCTTGAATGAGATCTTGGAAATTCAAAGATCACCAAATGATAAATCAGGTCTTGGATACAAGAAAGAAGCTACACATTCTAAAGAAAGCACATCAAAGAAGCATGAGATAAGTCCATCACTCTCAAAGGATGAAGACAATGTTGCAAATCAACCATCTACACAAGGCAAAGAAAATTTCAAAATAACAAAGAAAGGAAAACATCAAGAAGCTATCTTTGGGACACCAAAGAAAAGGTATGAAAGTATTTTTCATGTTCATTCTTATTCATGTAATGGATATGGTCACAAATATTTTGAATGTAGAGCTTATAAAAGGAGATATAATGGAATATTTTATAACACCATAAGGTGTTGGAGATGTGATCAAGTAGGACACATAGCTGTTCATTTTAAAACCATGACATGATAGAGATGTAGTGGATTTGGCCACAAATCCTAGGATTGTTGGAACACAAGAAGAAATTCCATGATAAGGACTTTACATAGCATGGATAGAAGAAGGAATTCATTAAGAAAGAGAGACATATTTGAAAAGATGGATGCTTAGAGTTCATGTTATGAGAAGAAGGGACACCTTCAAAAGTGGGTGAAGAATACTAAACAACCAGAGAATAATGAAAGGATTAAATGAGGCCCAAGTGTGTCGTCTATTGAAGTATATGTGGGTGATAGTGGTAACAGTCACGTACATATGCAGGATGAACTTGAATAGGTCACATACATACGCGAGATATTGTGCAGCAGGTCGCGTATATGTGGTAAAGACTTGGAAAAAATAGATATGCACATGGGTTTCATCTTGATGTGATGGTATAATTCTGTGATGCAAGGTCTGACATGGTTTGTTGTAGGTTTTGACACTATTTTTTGCAAGTTTTGATGATTCTATATTGGATTGTGTAAAGTGATGATAAAAAATAATGGAAGGCCATCTTGGATGCATGGAACTAACCCATGAGTGTGGATTGAGGAATTTTTTGTTAAAGAACAATGTTGGTTATTGCAGTGCAGTTATGGAACCTTGGTTATGTGATATATTATTGGAAGCTTACTTGTTGAATATCTCAGTGCATGCATTTGGCATATGGATGGGCTTTATATTGAAACATGTAGTTGGTGAGTTGATGAGGTGATCATGGTGTACATCAATGATGAGTCATATCTTGATCTATAGTTGGTGTTTGATTGGAACATGCTCTATGGAGGATTTGGCATACATGTATGCAGATTCATCATGTTGTGGTATTGATGCATGGTTGATGTACTTGCTTGGTACACATGGTGATACATGTTGATGTGCAGGTTTGGTACACTCATATAGGGCATGTGTTTGTATGATAATACTTAGATAAAAGTACACCATTGGTATTACTTGATTAGCACAACAATTGGTATTTATTTGATGCACATGGTTGGTATATTGGTGGATGCACATGGTTGGCATATTGATAGAGGAATATGGTTGATACATTCCATGAATGATATATTTTGGCACATTGTATGATGTTGATGTGTGTGGTTGATGTACATGGGTGATGAGCACACATTTATGATGTACATTCCATGAATGATGCAAGGAATATGGTTGATACATTCCATGAATGATATCTTTTGGTACATAGTATGATGTACGATGTACTTGGTTGATATTTTGCTCATGATTCTCTATTTTATTGTTGACATATCTTTTTGTTCATGATGTTTGGTATTTCATAAGTTTGATGCATGAATAGGTACAAATATCATCATATAGTAGCATATTGTTCATCTTGTATAAAATATGGGGAGATACATATCCATAGGGGGAGTCATTCTTCTTCCCATGATTCTAGGAGGAGTTATTTATCAGATGCATACTAAGAAAGAGCCCTATATTTGAATAAAAAGAGCAGAAGCATAAATCTAGGGGGAGAGATGGTCACAGGGGGAGTATGAGCGATGTATCTTCAACATTACATCAGAGAGATATCCATTTTTCAAAAGGGGAGAGATGATTCAGAGGAATATCCAAGGCATTTAGACAGGGGGAGAAGCTCTAAGGAGAGAATTGGCCTTTGCAATTGATGTCAAAGGTGGAGAGATAGTCACATTGATATGATTGATGACTATTGATGTAGGTTGTGTCTACATATTTGGAAGAGATACTCACCTTGATGATTATTGATGGGGAGATATAGTCACATTGACTATTGATGTAGAGTTTTCCTTGTCTACATGTTGACATCAATGTTGGTATTGGAATTAATGCTAAAGGGGGAGATTGTTGGATCATGTTGTCATTGATGCCACTGGCTTGATTGATTGATGTCAAGGATTGATGTCAAGTGATTCATCAATTTCAAGTAGTGATTGATTGATTGTTTTCAAAACATTGATTGATGCCAAAGGATTTATTGATGATTGATGTAATATGTATTGTCCTTCATATGAATGCATAGATGAAGATGGATCAATGAGTTATCATTGATACATGATGAAGATGGATTGATGTGGTCTCCTGGATATATGATGCCTAGTTATTTTGACGAATTATTATTTTCTTATCATGGTTGATAAGGTGCACAAATGGATGAACTCCAAAGTGGTCCCCTTATGGTGAAATCCATCACGGGAAGACGCTTTACGGTTGAGTTATCCTATAAGTATGGTTGGAGTACCCATGCTTATATGTGGAATAATGAGATGAAGGTCAGTGAAGTTGTTGGTGAAACTATCCTATATGGATAGTGCTTGTCATGCCATTTCTGGTGGTATGTGGAATGTCACATAACTCCTCATGGTTTGAGAATTATAGCCTTATAAAGTTGGAGGACCCTCATATGCTGGCTTCAAGCCCCAAAAGGTCAAATAAGTCAAAGATCTTGCAAAAAAGAAATTATTATTTAAATGATAAAGTAAAGTGACAAAGTCAAGGATGATTATTTAAATAATAAAGAGAAGTGACAAAATCAAGAAATATTATTTAAATGATAAAGTGAGGTGACAAAATCAAGAAGGAATATTTAAATGATAAAGTAATGGAGAAATTTATATTTATGGAAACTGGTTAACCTAGAAATAAGTTAAGTGACCTAGAAATGGGTTAAGTGACCTAGAAATGGGTTAAGTAACCTAGAAGTGGGTTAAGTGACCTAGAAGATGAAAAGTATAAATACGATAGCAAGGGTCTCTTGCTAAATCATTCTTGTGAAAACATTTTTTGGGAGAATCTCTTGTATGTATTTTGTGTGTATGTCTTGAGCATGATTGAAGATCTATTGCGAGAGAGAGGAGATCTAAAGGATCTCATGGATGCATCAAAGTTTCAGCAATGTCTGAAATCTTGACAACAAAAGTCTCAGAACTTCAGAAACCCTAATTTCTGAGGTATATGTGGATTGTAGTGGGCCAGATCGCGCACACGTGGGATGAAGGAGGACAGGGTGCGTACAGTGGATAAAATCATGGAGATTAGTGTTTGTGTTGATGAAAAACTACTGAAGACTGGACCAGGTTCCATATCTACACTCTATGAGCTCAAATTTACCAAAAATATTCTGGTATGATAATATTGATGCATTGATGTATACTCTTCTTGTTGTGTAGTGAATGCTTAAGTCACTCTTGGTATGGTTGTTTTGATGTGGTTTATATTGGTTGATGGAGTGAGCAACACTCTTATGATTCAATACTGATGTGATTTCTAGAGTATGTTGATTTTTTATATACATGATTGAGTAGCATTCATAATGTATGGTTGAGAAGCATGAGTAGGCTATTGGATATCTTGGATGTGTTGTGATTGGCTGTGGGCCAGGTTGGATAGTGGAAGACAGAAGAGAATGTGATTGCAGGTTACAGAGGATATGAATATGTAAAGTAAAGAAAAAACCCTAGTTTCTCAGAATTTATATGCAGGTTGTAGCATAGACTGGTCGCATACACACACGAGTTGTACTACTGGTAGGGCGCGTACACACATGTGATACACTACCGACAGGTTGCGTACCTGTGACAGATTGATATATGTTGAGGATTATTACATGATCTCAGTTGGTGATGAGGGTGTAATTTGAGTCTTGCATTATAGAGCTGGTGCTCTTGTAGAGTTGTACTCTATTCAGTTGTTGCTAAAAAACCCCAAGGATTGAAGTCCATAATAAAATGAAAATTGTACATATATCTTCTATTATTTGTGTTCCTTGTGGTGATGATTTGTTGATGATATATTTATGATATGTGTTCAAATTTAACTGGTTATAAATGATAACAATAACTAATGATCTAATGGTGATTGCTAACTAATGAGTTTTGTGTAAGAGGGAAGTTCTGGGAAAAAGAGCCCTACACTGTTCACCCTCCCCTCTCAGTGTAGTCAGTGTGTCCAACAAAATACATGTACTATGTCTCATTTATAGATGAATTTTCAAGGAATACATGGATTTACTTCTTCAGGAAGAATTCTGAAGTTATTGACAAATTCAAAGTGTTGAAGGATCTTGTGGAGAATGAGATAAAGAAGAGAATTAAGGTGTTCAGGATAGATAAATGTGGAGAATTATGTAGAAATGAATTTCAATAACTGTGTAATAATTATAGTATAGAAAGGTAGAATACTACTCCAAATATGTCTCATCACAATGGAGTTGTAGAAAGGATGAATATGATGTTGATGGAAAAATCCATATGCATGTTCAGTGGTACTAGGTTAGGACAATAATTATCGCAAGAGGTTAATCAATCACCCTCATAAGAATTGGGTGACAAGACTCCACACGAGGTATGGATTGGTAAGAAACACTCTCTCATACACATATCAAGATATTTGGTTGTGATTCCTATGTTCAAGTTCCAAACAAAAACAAGAGTAAAGATAGAAATGCTGAAAAGTGTATTTTTATTAGGTATAAAGATGGTCTGAAAGGTTATAAGATTTGGAAACTAGAAAATAAGAAGGTAGTGTGTAGAAAAGATTTTGTATTTAGATAAATTAAATATGTTTTCAAATAGGAAGTCCTACCAAGGAAGGAATAGCCAAATAAAATAGAGTTTGAATTGAATGATAATGAATCAGACTCTACAGAAGAACAAGAATCAAACGAAGAATATCCTCATACTCCAGTATTAAGGAGATCATTTCAAGAAAGAAGGAAAATGAAAATGTATACTCAAATTGACTTATGTTCAATTTTCTCTTTGTTTATTACTAAAGATGATCCTAGAAATGTTTGGGAGGCAATGGATTCATAGGATGGAAAACCATGTGAAAAGGCCAAGGTGGAAGAAATGGCGGTGTTGGAAAACAATGAGGATTGGGTTCTGGTGGATTTGTTGACTTGAATAAATTCCATTGGAAGCAAATGGTTGTTTAAGAAGAATTTGAATGTACAAGGAAAAGTGGATAAATATAAATCTTGATTAGTGGCAAAAGGTTATTCCCAAGTAGAGGGAATTGACTTTGGTGATAGTTTTTCTCCTATTTCCAAGTTAACTTCAATTAGATTTATTTTATTTTTTGTTACTGCTTTTGATTTTGAAGTAGAATAAATGGATGCGAGGACAAAATTACCACATGGGGATCTATAATAAGAATTCTACATGAAGCAGCTAGAAGAATTTTCTGTGAAGGGAAAGAAATAGTTGGTGTGAAATTTGAAAAAGTCCATGTATGGGTTAAAGCAATCACTAAGGATGCAGTATAAGAAAATTGATACTAATATGTTGGGACTCGACTTCACAAGGAGAAAAGAGGATAAGTATGTGTATTTCAAATTAATCAGTTATGATCTTATCTATTTGGTCTTGTATGTGGATGATATGTTGATGATAGGAAACAATAACGAGATTATCCAGGATGTGAAAACTCAGGTGTCCTCTAAATATGTCATGAAGGATATTGGTGCTACAAATTTCATTTTGGGAATGGAAATTAAAAGAGACCGGAAAAACTAGAAACTATGGTTAAATTAGAGGAGATAACTCAAGAAAATATTGTAGAGTTTTAATATGAAGGAATGCAAACTGGTCATGGTTCGTATTATTATAGGTGTAAAGTTATATGTGGATCAGTGTAAAAAGACATAAGAATAGGAAGAGGACATGTCCCATGTTCTATATGATAGTGTGGTTGGTAGCTTGATGTATGAAATGGTCTGTACTAGTCCGTATATTGCACATACAATGGGATTTTTGAGCAAGTATATGTCAAACAAGGGAAGGAGCATTGGACAACAATAAAAATGATTTTTAGGTTTTTGCATGGCACTAATAGTTATGTATTGTGCTACCAAGGAAGACCAAGATTGGACAGAGTGTTGGGAATACATGGGTTTGTTGATGTAGACTAGGTTGGAGATATAGATCACATAATTTCTACAAGTGGGTATCTGTTTAACTCGTTCGGAGAAGAAATCAGTTGGATGAGCAAAAGACAGGCTATAGTGGCACTATCAACTACAAAAGTTGAATACATGACAACCACTAATGCAAGAAAGGAGGTAGTATGGTTACAGATATTGTGTTCAGGTATTGGGTTGGTGTAGAAAGCTGTAAGGATAGATTGTGATAGTCATAGTGAAATATTTATGGTGAATAACCCAACTTATCATTCAAATATAAAGCTTATTGATCAGGAATGATTTTAAGGATGGAAATTTATTTTAAAATGTAGAAACCTTGGTGAATCTTACTAATCCTTCATATACCAACTATAAATGTTTAGCGATAATTTTTTAAACATATTCAAATTTCTAAGGATTTTATGTTAGTTTTATAAAATTTTGGCGATTTTTAAGGTAAAATAATTTTATCCTATAGAATTTGGGCGAATCATTTTTAAAAATAGAAAATCTCATTTTTGGAAAAACCATGGAAATTTAGCCCATGAACGAAATTTATTGATGTTCAATATCACTTTGTGAGAGACATGCTTGAAGAAAAGACAGTGTTTTCGTTGAAGGTGGAAACTTTCAAGAATGTTGCAGATTCATTAACAAAATATGTGAGGATTAAGAAGTTCTCTTGGTGTAGAGGATCTATGGGCATTGCATCCCTGGATTGTTGAATATGTAACCATGTAACCACTTGTATGCAAAGAAAACAACAAGTTGGAGAATGTTGGGTATGCATTATATTCTTTACACGACTAGACCTAGTGTCTGCATTGCATCAGTTGCATGGAGGGGGGGGTCATAGAGGGGCGGGAGCCCCCCTGGATAGCGGTGGCACCCCTATATTTTTTTGGCAATTTTTACATCTGTCTTTATTGTCTTTTTGACACATGGTTTTCGTTGATTGTTTTCTAATTATGGTTAAGGAATTAGGGTTGTAAAATAATTTGGGTCAATGGATTATGGGTTTTGGATGTCACGAGATCTGATATATATATATATATTGCTCAAAACATGTTGTTGGTTTTCTCGGTTTGTGTTTCCAGGGTAAAATATCTATGTAATATGTGTGTCTGTGTGTGCATGACATTGTATATTTTCTATTTTTATTAATAATCAATTTGTAGTAAATAATTGTACAAGGTTAAAATCTAAATCATATTTTCCAAGTCTTTCCTGCAACCTTCTATCAGTATATCAGATCACTCATTCGGGTCAAGTTAAAACCATAGAGTTTTCACCTCACCAAGTTATATTTAAGTATTTAAAATATCCTAAGCATGTCTTCATAACTGGAATTGTTGATGATATTACTAGGTTGTATAGGTTTGACAACTATGGGTCATCATCATTTCCATTAGTTTTTGTTTCTCATAGCAATGACCCGAGAAACAATTGGCATGAGGGGTTTGGTAATCTAATCTATCACTCATTGCAACAACTATGTAATCAAGAGATGGTGATTGGTGTTCCTATTATTTGTTGTAGAGATGGTGTTTGTGCCATTTTTGTTCTCAAAAAACATCATTAGGACAATTTTGACAAATTTTCCTCTTGGCATGCCCAAACCCCTTTACATCTTGTTCACAGTGAATTGTGTGGTCCAATTTCTTCTCCTTCCTTTTTTGGGTGCAACTATTTCTTAACTTTCATTGATGACTTCTCTAGACTCACTTGGGTTTACTTCTCAAAACTTAAGATAAAAGTTTTTGACAAGTTTTTAGCCTACAAGTCCCTTGCAGAAAAACAATATGAACATCAACTTCAATTTTTAAGAATAGATAATGGAGGTGAATATATGAACACAAAATTTACAAGTTACTGCATTGTATAGGGAATAAAAATGCAACATATTTTTCCATATACACCATAGAAAAATGGTTTTGTCGAAAGAAAGAATCACACATTAAAAGAAATGGCAAATTATGTGATCCAGTCTAAGGGATTAAGTCTCCATTATTGGGAAGAACCCATCAATTTTTCAAATTGCATAGTAAATCACACTACCACAAATGATCTTAAAAATATAACACGTGAATAAGCATGGTATAAAATTAATCGTAATGTAAGTCACTTCCATGTATTTAGTAGTGTAGCATGGGCTCACATTCCTGATGAGAAAAGGAAAGCATTGCAACCTAAAAGTGAGAAGTATAAATTTGTTGGTTATTTTGAATATGTCTAAAGTTACAAACTTCTTCAATGTAATACCCTTGTTTCCCCCAGCTTGTAAGTATAACTATATCCTGCTAAAATACTATGGGAAAACTAATTATGTGTGGATGTTGGAATTGATGAACCTTTTGTTATATAAGGTAATGAATATATTTATGTTACTAAATAAAATGGAAGATGTTGCATAACTGCTAAAGGGGTTGCCAAGGTAGATCATGATGCATGAAATATATGGTGAGGGGAACCACTAATGGATGAAATGACCCTTACCAAACCGATACTCTGTTGGATTTAAATTGTTTAGACCTAGAACAATCCTCTAACCCATATAATTTAATTACCATTCAAGCTAGTTTTTGGGAAGTCTTCCTCAAGAGTCAATCAAGAGATGGGCATAGTACCCATATGGAGACTTCCTAATCTAACCCATGAAATGGGGAAATGGAACCAAAAAATCTTGATGATGAAGGAAAGAAAAGGTATGAAAATCATGGGTAGAGAGGAGGATGTGACATGAATGGGTCTAGTGACCATTTCAAAAGAGGGATAGCATGTGAAGCTCGCTGGTTCAGAAGAGAAATGAAAAATGAATTTGTTTCCGGGTACATGAATTTTTGGGAAACATATTCTAACCAAGCTAATAAATGGGGTTGCAGAGAAGATGAGTGACTAAGGAAGAACTCATTGTAGACCCCCATTGCTTGGTGAAGTTAAATCGACATGTCAAGTTCCAGTGGGAAGAGGAGAGTGATCTTTGTCCCTGGTTGTTGTTGAATAGAAGGAAGAATCTCTCTCAAAGAATCATGATCTAGCTACGGGGTGGCCAGTGGTAAATCATTCTAGGAGTTGTTGTGCCTATAGTTGGGTGGAAACAGACACCCCTTTCAGTAGTTGCAACACTTTCTGGGTTCTAGATAAGTATATTTTTCTAAATCTTTGTAGTGTTAAGTTCATAAAAAATTATAAACTATGTTTTAAAGGTGTGTAAGTTTAATTTATGAAAAAAGTATCTTGAGAAGTTTAGGTAAAAGGAAGAGAATGTTGTAGTTGAATCTCAGCTGATTTAATTCCTTATCTCTTAACTATCTGTGTATTAAAATAAAATTCATGGGAGTGACTGTTGTGGTTGATTGTGTTGCACAGTTTAATTCATGCATTGGAAATGTTGATTGAATAGTTAAAAATCTCTACAAAGAATAAAAAAAGAGAGAGATTTGTTTATGCATATTAGTGTTCTATTTCAAATTGTTCTCAAGCCTTGTTACAAAAAACTTACCAAATCTAAGTTTGGTCCTTAGAGAAACAACCCAAATATTTAAAAAATGTAAAAGTTATTATAAATGGGTATTAATGAAAATAATTAGGAAATAAACAATAAATTTCCTAATTGAATTAAAATCGAAAATATCTTTAGATTTCATTTGGGTAGTAATAAAAAATTATGCTAAATTTGTGTTCGATATCCTACAAATCTAGGAGGAATCCCCTAAATTGTGGCTGGCTGTAAGTTTTGGTAGAAATGTAAAATTTACTATGGAGGAAATTCTTGGCTTAGGACCAATTTTCTTAAATCTAGGTAAGGAAAGTAAAGCTTAGTAAGAAGGAGACATTTTACTCCTTTACCTTTAAGGAAAGGAAATTATAAATCATATTTTAAATGGAGAAAATTTTCTTCCTGAATATGATTTTATTTTATTATTTTAAAGGTCTAGGATAAGGAAAACTAGTTTCCATTTTTTCCTTTATTTCAGGTTTAATTAAATTAACTTTATTTAAACCCTACCAAATATTGAGTTTGTGTGAGAATATATATATATATATACCCATGATTATTTAACTTTATCATTTATTAGCACGCTTTGAAGATTTGGGACTATGGGACTCTGGAGGTTTGAAGTGGAGATTGAACTGGAGAATGACTGGAAGGTCGAAGGAATTAAATTCTAGAGGAGATTAATCCACCCATGATCAATCTCTTAATAATTTTGTAACTATTGGTACTTCAGGCATTGGGAGTTATAGTCATATGAAGTTATTGTTAATATATATATAGAATTTATGAAACCTGGGCAATAATTTTGATGGGGTTTATTATAAAATGAATTTATTATAATGAACACATGGACAATACCAAGTCCTTTTCTATTTAAATTATTATTTAGCGTGTAAATGTGTGTGGGTGGGATAAATTCAGGACTTCGGGACTCCAGGGTGTTTTTGGTGATGGAATGCATAAGATAAAATCACCGAAGGCCCAAACCCTACCTTTTCATGTACAAATGTTGCATAGATAAAAAATGTAATCAATTATATTATATTGTATTTAATGTGATCAATTAACGTAATTGATTATAATAAACCTTTATTGAAATTTATTATATTATAATCCAAGATAACTTTTTTTATTCAAATCACGATATAATACAAGTGGGAACCCTTTGGGACTCTAGGATATTTGAGAAGGAAGAATGTGTGGTAGAGCCAAAGGAGTTGATCCGGATAACTTTTTGTAGAAATTTTGATACAAATTAATGTATTCTTGCGATTCTCCTAATCTAACAATTTGCACCACTTGTTAAATACAAAATCACTTCTACTATTATTATTGTGGAAGCAATTAAACCACGATCACAACCACAATGCACAAAGTGAAATATCAATAACACAAAACACAAAAGTTTTACTGGGAAAGAGTAAAGCTAAAAACCCCAACTATCATATATTATGTATATCATGAATCATGAAACAATCTCATACAAAACTCTAATCCAAGAGCTCTCAGTACAATACAATCATCTCACACTGTCATACACAAATCAGCAAATACATGTGCCAATTCTTATGTCCAGATAGATTGCCTCCTCTGCACAAACTCTGCAATCCGAAATCTCATAATGAATCGAATGAAAATACAATTGCCTCGTTTGCACATGCTCATAAGCATATTCACTACATGTGTGAACAAATCACACCTGATATCCAAACTGTCCCTTTCACCTGTTATCTCAACTGAATCTCCATTGGAACTGACATGCATGTAGTTAACCATGGTGAAACTTCAGTTGCATGTGAGTTCACTGATTAACTAAAATATCACTAGTGCATGTTTAGTTACAACTAGTACAACTGATATTAACTCACTTAACTACACTTTTAATTCTGTTACAATTCCAAATCACTCAATTATGAATGAGATAATAGATTAATATTTATTGTCTAATTTAATTAATGGAAAAGTAAATTAGACACATGTTTCTTGTTGACTTTTCAACACTCCCTCTCAACAAGAAAGGGATTATCCTTCACCCCAATCCTATCTCTATGATATTCGAATTTGCTCCTGGTGAGTGCCTTCATTAGAATGTCTGCATCCTGATATTCTATAGGAATGTATTGAAGCAACATGATCTTTCACTGCACACAATCTCTGAGATGATGATACTGAATATCTATATGCTTAGATCTGTCATGAAACACATGATTAATCGAGAGTTTAATGCAACTCTGATTATCATAATAAATCATTGTCGGATCTAAATGAGAACCAAACAAACCAGCCAAGATATTCCTCATCCAGATAGTCTCACATACAGCTTGACTTGCTGCCATGTATTCTGCTTTTGTTGAACTAAGTGCCATGGATCTCTGTTTCCTGTTGTACCAAGAAACAACTGTATATCAGATACTAAATATCCCTCCTGATGTGCTCTTTCTATCCGTTGGGCTGCCTGCCCAATCTGCATCCGTTAAGCCATGCAACTTCACCTCATTTGTCTGTCTGTACCATAATCCATACTCAGATGTGCCCTTCATATATCTCAGGACATGCTTACCTACCTTCCAAAAGGGTTTGGTAGGCTTAACCATTGCTTGACTTAGTTGGTTAACTGCATAGCAAATGTTTGGCCTTGTATTCACTAAATACATTAGCGAACCTACTAACTATCGATAGACAGTAGCATCCACTACCTCTCCAGAAGTAGCATCCTCTTTCCTCCAGTTTCATGGAAGAGGAGTATCCATGGGTTTGCAGCCCTCCATGTGAAACTTACCCAGTATCTCTCTTGTATACTTTCCTTGAGACACAAAAAGTTCACCATCTCGTTGCCATATGTCCAAACCAAGGAAATAATGAAGAAGGCCCAAATCCTTCATCTCAAACTCCTTTGCAAGGTCCTCCTTGCATGAGTTTATCAACTGCTCATCACCAGTAAGTATTAAATCATCAACATAAAGAACAATGATCAATAGCTTATCCTCCACCACAATTTGGTATAGGTTTGCATCTGCTTCACTTTTGGTGAAGCCCAATCTGGTGAAATAGTTGTCTATCGGAGTGTACCAAGCACAGGGTGCTTGTTTCAGCCCATACAGTGCCCTCTTGAGTCTGCACACATGTGACTCTCTGTCAAAGGTCTCAAAACCTTTTGGCTACTCAATGTGTACTTCTTCCTCAATGATCCCGTTGAGGAACGCAGTTTTTACATCCATCTGATGAATGCACCAGCCCATCTGCGCTGAGAGTGCAAGGATGGATCTTATGGAAGAGTACCTAGCGACAGGTGCAAAGGTCTCTCCATAATCTATCCCCTTGATCTGTGAGAATCCCTGAGCCACAAACTTGGCCATGTATTTCTCCACACTCCCATCAAGAGATTGCTTTACCTTGTAGATCCATCTCGAACCTACCACTGATTTATCAATCGGTCTTGGGACAATTTCCCATACATTGTTTTTAATAATGGAGTCATACTCCTCAACCACAGCATCAACCCAAGTGGGGCGCTGCACTGCTTCCTGAAAGGAAGATGGTTCATTCACAATACATTTTCTCATGAGAGCCATGTATCCAGCAAATTGATCAGGAGATTGTCTCTGTCTGCGCTGTGAAATAGGGGCTCCTATATTCTGTGCAGCATCTAGTCTCAATCTATCAGCTTCCATGGAACGCTTTCTACCATTTTTGATGGATGGCTCTGCTTGAGTGGTTTCCTCCACTCCATGAACCTCTTCATTGAGCTGATCCACATCTTGAGACTCATCCTTGGGAACCAACAGTTCCTCTTCTGCATGCAAGTCTAGCTCCCTCTCAAGCAACAACCGCATGGCTTTCCCCTCATCAAATTTTATATCCTGTCGCATAACAGTCATCTTATTGTTTGGAAAATACACATAATAATTATGGGGTGTTTCTGTGTACCCCACAAATATCCCAACTTCAACAATCGGTTCCAGCTTCTTCCTGGCATCCTTGTTTACATGCACATAAATAGATGAACCAAAAATTTTAAAATGAGAAACATCAGGTTTCTTACCAGTTAAAGCTTCTTCAGGTGTACTCATGCCAAGTAATCTATGAGGACAATGGTTTTTTACATAAACCACAGTATTGCATGCTTCTGCCCACAAATGTAATAGTAGGCCTTGATCATGCAACATCGCTCGTGCTGCACCCACAATCATTCTGTTCTTTCTCTCCGCAACCCCATTTTGTTGAGGGTTATGAGGAGCTATGAGTTCTCTTTGAATTCCTTCTCTACTGCAGAATTATTTGAATTTTTTAGAGATGTATTCTCTACCATTATTGCTCCTTAGAGATTTCACTTGATTCCTCGACTCTTTCTCCACCAATGCTTTAAACTCACAGAACTTTGAGAATGTTTGATCCTTCTTCTACATGAAGAATATCCAACATTTACAAGAAAAGTCAACAACAAAACACAGGTATTATGTTATTTTTGTTGATGACTTTTCTTGTA
>JASDQU010736741.1:19156-35038 GCA_032191745.1 Picea mariana | reverse complement strand
AAAAATAACATAATACCTGTGTTTTGTTGTTGAAGCAACTAAGAATGGTCTACACATGTCCGTGTGAACTCTCTCCAGGATTACCAAAGCACGGTTCTCCTTTTCATGAAAGGTGGACTTTACATACTTCCCCAGGGTGCACCCCTTGCACTGATGTGACTGAGCAAGTGTTCCCTTTGGAAGTCCAATAGATATTTGGTGCATGATCTTCAAGTCTCCATGATGAAGATGGCCTAATATCTTGTGTCATAATTCACCCTCATCCTGTCTCACCACTGTTTCTGCCTTTCCTATCATGGCACTGCAGCCATCTACCTGCAACATGTAGAGATTCTTAACTCAAATCCCTATCTTCTTGACTTGACCTGTTGCTTTATGTCACAGGTAGGCTATACCACTGCTAGAAAAAAACATCATAGCCTCTGTCCTCCAACATTGCGATTGAGACCAAGTTTTTCTTCAGACCTAGAACATGCATAACATTTTTCAATTGAAATGGTTTACCTGACTCCCTCTGAAAGGTAATGGTACCAATACCAGTTTCATTGTATTTTCCATCATCACCCATCTCTATATGCATTATGAGATCTTTCTCCTTCAATTCAATGAAAGACTCTTTATCTACCGTCATGTGGAAGGAAGCACCACTATCCAAATACCACACCGATCCCGATGCACTTGAAGCCATGCATGCGATAAAAGTGAAGTCAAGATCAAATTGTGAGACAAGAGCCTCACCAGTTGCAGCTCCAGCAACTGTCTTGTTCTTCTTCTTCTACGGACAGTTAGTAGTGAGATTCCCACGTTTGTGACAGTGAAAACACTTCACTTTGGACAAATCTAGCTTCTTGACTTTAGACTCGAAATTTTATTGGAATTTATTCCCTTTCCCTTTCCTTGCCTTGGCATTCAAAGCATAATCCTCTTCATCATCACGCTTTGATGAAGATCCATATCTGGTGTTCTTCCTGAACTCCTCTTGCACCAGATCTGACCATAGTCGTTCCCAATCCAGTAATTTTTCCCTTCCATTGACAGAGTCTTGATAACTGTGCCAACTCGTAGGAGGCCCTAGGAGCGCTAAGCTCACCAAATCATCAACAATGACTATTATTCCCACACTTCCAAGCTCATCCCGACATTGGACAAACTTTGTGAGATATTTTAGAATGGTGTCGCCTTTCTCCATCTTAATCTTCCTGAGTTTATCTTTGAGCACCAATTTCCTATGGCCACTATAGTTTTGGAATAGATCTGTCAAAACCTTCCACATTGCATATGGTGTGGTTTTCCCATGGAGACTTGAGACAATGTGGTCTCGTACTCCCTCCAACAAAATCCTCCTCGCCTTCGCCACTTTCTTTTTCCATGCATCAAGATTTGCAGTGTCTGTCGCAACTGGCTTAGGAACATCTGCATCAATGTAACCCTTCAAGCCATTTTCTTCGAGCACTGCCTCCATCCTGTCCTTCTAAGAAATGTAGTTATAGATGCCCTCGAGTGCATACTCCAACCTCAAGCCATTGAAAGACATTTCGATCTTGAATCAAGAAATCTTGCAAATTTGAATGTTATCCAACCCAAAACTCAACCCCTCCACTTTCCTCTTGCCCTGGGAGGTTCGCACCCCACTTGAGAGCAACCTGAGGAAATTTTGCACCCTGCCTGTGTATAACCTGCGAACTTGCCTGTCAAGTTCACACCCTGCTCCACTGTAGCGTGCGCGAATGCCCTAGAAGTTTGCACCCTGCTCCACTATAAGGGTGAGGGAAATTCACACCCTGCTAGTGTATTTGCCTACGAGAATTCCAATGAAGTTCGCAACTTGCCTTTATCTAGGGTGTGAGAATTATTGTTCTTGAAAACATCGAAAGTTTTCAGTACTACAGTTCACACCCGGATAGAGGTGGGACTTGCGAGAATGAAATTATGTTCACACCTCACTTCCATGACTCTGTGGCCTTTGTGGCTCTGATACCGTGTAGAAATTTCGATACAAATTAATGTATTCCTGGGATTCTCCTGATCTAACAATTTCTGCCACTTGTTAAATACATAATCACTTCTACTATTATTATTGCAGAAGAAATTAAACCACGATCACAACCACAATGCACAAAGTGAAATATCAATAACACACAACACAAAAGTTTTACCAGGAAAGAGTAAAGCTAAAAACCCCAACTATCATATATTATGTATATCATGAATCATGAAACAATCTCATACAAAACTCTAATCCAAGAGCTCTTAGTACAATACAATCGTCTCACATTGTCATACATAAAATCATCAAATACATGTGCCAATTCCTGTGTCTAGACAACCTGCCTCCTTTGCACAAACTCTGCAATCCGAATTCTCACAATGAATCAAATGAAAATACAATTGCCTCATTTTCACATGCTCATAAGCATATTCACTGCATGTGTGAACAAATCACAACTGATATCCAAACTGTCCCTTTCACCTGTTATCTCAACTGAATCTCCATTGGAACTGACATGCATGTAGTTAACCATGGTGAAACTTCAGTTGCATGTGAGTTCACTGATTAACTAAACTGTCTCTAGTGCATGTTTAGTTACAACTAGTACAACTGATATTAACTCACTTAACTACACTTTTAATTCTGTTACAATTCCAAATCACTCAGTTATGAATGAGATAATAGATTAATATTTATTGTCTAATTTAATTAATGGAAAAGTAAATTAGACACATGTTTCTTGTTGACTTTTGAACACTTTTCCCTCAATCTAATATTAAATATAATATTGGAGATTATTTAAAACTTGGTACAGTTTTCGAGGGGTATAATATAATATATTATGTTATTGATCTAGGTGGATATCGGTGGCCACCCACCTTTTCCAACTGGCTCAAAACAGTTTTCTGACAATTTTGGCAATTTACTATTTTTAGCATTTTTAACTTCCGGGGCCATTTTGAGGGCCTAAATGAAGGATTTTAAGGATCGATCTTCTCAACAATACCTTTCCAATGGGCTATCACACACCTAAAAAGAAGATCATATGCAAAAGTTATGACCCTGGGAAGTTGATGTACTAGCTTACCCAAACGGGGCCCACATGACTTTTGGCGCTTCATCTCCTAGGGTTAGGTTTTTGGATGTCTAAGGTTTTTGGCATTCTTGTTTATTGTAAAAATGCATTCAAAGCCTCATTATAATCATCTTCTTGTGAATGACCGCATTCATCACATATCTTCTTATAGATAAGCCACCACCATTCTAACAAGCGTGTTTCTGCTACATTTTATAGTTTCAGCTTATTCCTTATTGAATAGAAAACCAGTTTTACTGTATCTCTATTATTTTATGTTAAGAAACTGTTAACAATATGTAGTCATTTCACTGTTCTCGTAAAATATGGATCAATGGTATCAGAGAGGTATTCTCCTTGTTGTCTTAATGCATGTCCCCAACGAGGTCAGAGTATAAAGAGTTGGGTCCCCAACTTGTTTCTCTTGAGGACAAAATCTATCGCGCACCCAAGAGACCTCTCATGGTAGGAGAAATGAAATATGATGAGATATGAGATCATTTCAAATTTTTTATTGAGGAATCCCTCATGCAACAAAGGACCGAGATTATGTATAGTTTTTAACAAATCCTTCGGCGACTACTAACAAGCAATGCATCTTCTTCGAGCGGAGGCACCACCCCCTTCAAGGTACAAATAAAATTTGATATTCCTATATTTGAAGGTTAGATAGATGTAGTTATTGTAGAAAAGTGGTTGAATCTACTAGAAGGGTATTTTTTTGTCCATAACTTTTCCAATAGAGAAAAGATTACTTTTGCACTCCTCAAAGTCGTTCCCCATGTCAAAGATTGGTGGGAAAATTTTTGTGAGAAAAAGGAAAAAGAGGAACCCTCATTATTTACAGTCACGACCACCTAGGATTCCTTTAGGGATGTTATTAAGTAACAATACTACCCTATAGGAAGTTATGATGACTTGTATACCAAATGGACCACATTGTGGCAAGAAAGAGACCAAGAAGTGCCTGATTTCATGAATATATTTCATACCTTGCGCACCAAGCTGGGTATCAAATATTCAGAGAAACATATGATGCTCAAGTATCAAAACACTCTGGATAGATACATCCAGACTGAAATGGAATTTTTGGACATCTCATCCTTGGGTGCGGCCTACCGATATGCCATCAAAATCGAGCAGAATCTCAAACAAAAGACGTGACAATTTGGGCCTGGGAACCCCTCACAAAAAAGCCAAGAAAGGGAATCCCCAACCCACAGAACAAAGGACAAAGAAAATATGGATAGTATCAGGACAACTGGTCCAAGCCGCAAGCAAATAAGGACACCAAAAAGAAAAGGAAAGATACTGGGAAGTGGTGCGACTTCCATAAGAGCCCTTGGCATAACACTATTGATTGTCACTCAAAGCAGTCACCGGTGGCTGAAGTTAAAGCCTATGAATTAGATATAGGTTTAGACTCTGAGCTAGAACCAGAAAGGGGAAGATGGATCACTGACATGGGACCCAGTGCCATTTTTGCTACCACCAAGCTCTAGCCTGGTGAACCAGACAAGCCATAAGAAGGAGAACGCCTCTTCCATTCACAGATGTGGGTAAAAGGCACCCCATTGCACTTCATCATGGATAACGATGTCCAGAAGAACCTCATCTCAACAGAGGTCATCAAGTGTCTATCCCTGCTGACAACACCACACCCACAACCCTACAACATTTGATGGCTCCACCAAGGAAGTGATCTTCGCATCAGCCAAAAGTGTCGACTGTCGTACGACATCAAGCCCTCGAAAGACGAGGTATTGTGTGACCTTTCTCATCTCAAAGTTTGTGATTTTATTTTGGGCCAACCTTATTAATGGATATGTCATGTTGTATATGAGTCTAGGCCTTATAGTGTTATTATTACTTTGAACAGGAAATTGTACAGAATACCCGAGGCAGTCCCACCTAGTGCTATTTCCTTGATCTCTGTTAAGAAATGTAGGAAGGTCGTCTCTCAGACGGGAAATTTTGTCTTCTTCATGATTCTCTCTTAGAATAAGAGAAAGATCATAGCCACATCCAGGGTCTCTACGAATGGCCTCTCCACACAGTAGAAGCAAGTAAATAAGGTCGTGGAAGAATAATTAGATATATTCTCCTCACCTATCGGGGTACCTCTGCACTACCATGTCAAGCACCCCATTGATCTGACCCCAACAAATCACTGCCCAATGGGCTAGTCTATTTTCACTCTCTGTTAGAGAATGAGGAGATCAAGTGACAGATCCAAGAAATGCTTGATAAGGGGCACATCCATCCCATGTCATCACCTTGTGGGAGCATAATCGTGCTGGTACAAAAGAAAGATGGAACATGGTGACTCTGCATTGATTACCGGGATATGAATAAAATCATAGTCATAAATCGGTACTTGATTCCCTAAATCGACGACTTCCTTGGTAAACTCACGGGGGCCAAATAATTCAGTAAGATTGAGCTGAAGTCTAGCTAACAGCGGGTCCCGATAGAATAGACAGATATATGGAAAACTACCTTCAAGTCAAAGGAAGGCTTTTTTGAATGGTTTTTCATGCCCTTTGGTTTGAAAAATGCTATAGCCACTTTCATGAGGATGATGGATGATATCCTGTGACCATTAACCAATAATGTTGTAGAGGTGTATCTGGATGACATTCTCATTTACAACAAGACTTGGGCCGAACACTTGTAGCATATTCAACAGGTTATGCACACCCTGCGATAACACAAGCTATATTCCAACTTGGAAAAATGCTCCTTCGGCATGGATAGGGTCCATTTCCTGGGCTACATAATTGATCAGAATGGCATACATGTGGATCCAACCAATATCCAAGTCATTTGTGACTGGCCAGTGCCAACCACACTCACTGAGCTTTGGAGCTTCTTAGGCCTTGCCAATTTCTACCATAGGTTCATGTTGGGATTCTCCCATATTGAATGGGCCCTTAGACAAATAACCAGGGGTGGTGGTAAGGAAAATTTTGCATGGGGCTAGTCCCAAAAATAAGCGTTTCATGAATTAAAGTAGTGCTTGTGCTCATCCCTAGTACTTTCACTACCAAACCTACAATAGGCCTTTGAGATCGAGACAGATGCTTCAGACTATATGGTGGGTGTCGTTCTCACTCAACACAGCCACCCAGTGACCTATCATAGTGAGACACTATCAGATGTTTTCTGTAATTACCCTACTTACATAAAAGAAATGTACTCCATTGTGAAAACTTGCCACCAGTGGAGACATTACATTCTTGGGAAGGAGACAATTATCCACACTAATCATAAGCCACTGTAGTTCATGCATACACAAGGAAAATTGCAGAATGATCGCCATCAAAAGTGGTCCACATACTTGCAACAATGCCACCTCAACATCAAGTATAGAACAAGAAGCATTAATCGCATCATTAATTTCCTCAAGAGACCGCCAGTCAAGGAACTCACCATGGTGCTAGACTCTTTCAGCCAAGAGGCCTTTGGATGGCCCCAACTCTATGAGACAAACCCAGACTTCGCCACCACCTACCAAATGTTGGGTGCAAACGCAGTTGTCGATAATTTCCATCTTCAAGATGGCTTGTTGTGTCGTCTCAGCCATATTTGTGTTCCATCAAGCGAGAGAGAGAAGTTGATCTGGGAATCCCACTACAGTCGGGTGGCAGGACACTTTAGCATTGAAAAGACAGTGGAGATGCTACAAAAGCATTTCTACTGGATGAAACTTCGACAGGAGGTCAACAAATATATTAGGTCTTTCATTGCCTGCACTATTACCAAACTAACCACTAAGAAACAAGGCCTCTACACCCCTCTTCCTACTCATGACAGGCCATGGGAATCCTATCTTAATGGACTACATGTTAGGCCTCCCATCCACCAAGTGGGGAAATGACTGTGTTTTTGTGGTTGTTGATCGTTTTTCTAAGATGGTGATTCTGGTTGCTTGCAATAAGAACATCACAATAGAGGCCACTACCAAGATATTCTTTGAATGATTCTGGGTACATTTTGGAATCCCACAAACCATTGTCTCATATCAGGACAGTCAATTTCTCATCACATTCTGGTCGAGCCTTTGGTCACTGTTGGACACCAAGCTCGCCAAATCCACAACCTTCCACCCCTAGATAGATAGCCAAATTGAGGTCATCAATCAAATGATTGTACATATTCTTCTTATGTATAATTGAAATCACCCTAGAACATGGGATGAGAGCCTTCCCTATGTCCAACATATCTACAACCGATCCCTGCATAGCTCAATCGGCCACAACCCCTTTCAAGTGGGGTTGGGATTCCAACCATTGGGTCCCATAGATGTTTCATTTCCCCTTGCGGTCACCTCGACCGACTCATCTCCTGCTCCAACTAAAGCTAACAAAGCCACCTGGTTCATTTAGAAGATCCAACACATCTGTCAATAGGTTAAGGATATCCTACATAATTTTAATGACAAGTACAAGTAGCGCCATGATCAACATAGGGTGCCACAAAATTTTCAGGTGGGAGACAAAGTTTGGTTGCACTTGCAGAAAGAACACCTTACAGGACCCCATCAGAAGCTTACCCACTCTGTTATGGTCCATACACCATCACTAAGGCTATGGAAGATAATTCGTTTGAGATCAACATTACTCCTTTCTTTGGCCTGCACCCAATGTTCAACGTGGATCTCCTTCGCCCTTATTTCCCACCATTATTGGACACCTCAGACGTAGCAGAGAAGCTGAAACAAACATAGATCAACCCTGAATGCATACAACAAGGATCCAATGATCATATTTTGGAAACACAGATCAAGTTCACTCAGCAGCAAAGGATCCATCTTTATCAAGTCGTCAATGCAGGGCAGCTCTTGCACCAAGGCAAGTGGCTCACCCGAGGCCAAATTTAGCAGAAATTTTCTCATATTATGGGGGAAATCAATGCAATGGAGAAAATTTATTCCTAAGGAGGGAGGATTGATCCAGGTGGATATCTATGGCCATCCACTTTTTCCAATTGGCTCAAAAAATTTTATGACAATTTTGGCAATTTACTATTTTTAGCAGTTTTAACTTTCGGGGCCATTTTGAGGTCCTAAATGAAGGTTTTTTTGGATAGATCTTCTCAATTAAAACCAAAGGAATGATTGAGCCCCAAAAATGAATCTCCTCTATGATACCTTTCCAATGGGTTATCACATGCCTAAAATGAAGATCATTTGCAAATGTTACGACCTCGGGAAGTTAATGTACTAACTTACCCAAACGGGGCCCACATGACTTTTGGCACTTCATCTCCTAGGGTTAGGTTTTTGGATGTCTAAGGTTTTGGGCATTCTTGTTTATTTTAAAAATACATTCATAGCATCATTTTAATCATTTTCTTGCGAATGAGCGCAACCGTCACATCTCTTCTCAGAGATAAGCCGCCACCATTCCAACAAGCTTGTTTCCACTACATTTTACAGTTTCAGCTTATTTATTTATTGAATAGAAAACCAATTTTACTGTATCTTTGTTATTTTGTTTTAAGCACCTGTTAATAATCTGTAGTCATTTTATTCTTCTCATAAAATATGGATCAATTATACTAAGGTTCATTAAAATAACTACACGTGGATAAGGCCAAATCTTTTCCCCTTTTTAAATATTAAATAATGTGTAACATGTATAAGTGAGAACCACTTTGGGGCTTTAAGATTCTGGGGCTCACGGAGGTTTGAGAATGAAGAGTGTGTTGGAGAGACAAAGTATTTGACCCATATATCTCTCTCTCTCTCATTGAAATATTAAATATAATACTGGGAACTTAATAAACTTGGGTGCAATTTCCAAAGGGTGTAATATAATATATTATAATGATAAAAGTTTATTATAATATTTGCATGTGAATGAGGCCAATCCTTTTCCCTTTATAAAATTTATTTTTAATTGTGTAACACATATAAGTGTGGACCCTTCGGAACTTCGGGACTCTGGGGCTTCGAGAGTTCGAGGCTTGGGGACTCCGGGATATTTAGAGTGATAGAGTATATGAGAAAAAATGGATGAAGGCCCGAACCTACTTCCTATATTCCAATGTTATAATAAACATTAAATGTAATAAATTATATTATATGGTAATATAATTAATTATATGTTCATAAAGGTATAATATAAGTGGGACCCTCTCCATATCTTCGACATTCAGGAGTTCTAGGTATGTTCATAAAATCATGGAGAGGAAATACGCCAAAGTTCAAAGACTTAGGTGTTGATTGATATTAATAACCCTAAGTGTCGCATTGATATATTTAATTATATTATAATATAGTTTATTATGATTATATTATAATATAATTAATAAAAGAACAAATTAGTAATATGATTTGACTATGAGTGAATGTGACAGGGATTTAATATAATAATTAACACTAATCCACCCTGAATTGGGGGATTCCCAAGATGAAAGGGAAGTAATCCTTGGTTTTAATGGACCGGTAATTTGGGCCAAGTAAAAGCAGAATTTATGGGGTTAATTAATATTAATGAAGATTAATTATTCCTAATAGGGATTAAATAAATGATTAAATGATTAGTAAACAGTGTTGTTTTATCATGATAATGATTAATTAAATTGATAGGCATATAAGGGCCAAACAAGCGTCAACCTCTGGTTGGGCGAGTCTTTGTATGATATGATGATATGATGTGTTGGGTGACAGGGAGGCACATGGATGCCACATGGTGGTGAGAGACTCTAGTCAATGAAGGCCTAAAGAACTTTGAAGGACCATAACCTGTGATCCATAACTTGGATCAGGAAAAATTTATAGTCTATGGAAAACCCTTGCTGAACTGGAGATGATGAAATCCTACTTACGAGGATTCGAGGTGATTAAGAAAAGAAAACATTTCATGCTTTGTCCCTTAAAATAATATTTAGGGGGTTGGTTGTGTGTGATTCAACCTAATTGTAATGAAATTATTATTAGAGTATATGTTAAATTTGATGAAAATATCTTGACGTGCAGGCATAATTAGATGTTTGTGCCATTTACAACATGCGAGCCATATTCAACATTTGTGTCATATTTTGTTCCTATTTTGGTTCCTTATTCTTTAGATGATGATAATGAGGATGGAAATCTACCTATGCCTGATGACCTTCCTCCAAACGAGTCCATTTAACATGAACTCATACCAGTAACACTGCTTCCCCAATGGGTTTGTTCAAATAAAGAAGCGGCTAGGGATATTATCGGTGGTCCTTCAGATAAACGTCAAACACATTCACAGTTCCAATGAGCCTCTCCTCTTTTGGATCAAATTTTAGAGACACGTGATCTAGAGACATTTGTAGAACCTTCAATTCATCTGTATTGGGATACAACAATTAATGAAGAGTATCACTCTTTAATGGTGAATGATACTTGGGATCTTGTACCTCTTTCGAAATGAATAAAACTTTTCATATGTAAATGGATGTGTATAACTAAGTATGCATCATATGGAAGTGTTAAAATACATAAGTCTTGGTTAGTTTCCAAAGGGTTCTTTCAAGTTAAAGGAATATAATATAATAAAACCTTTTCCCCTGTAGCCAAAATGAATTCCATCCACCTTTTTCTAGTCCTTGTTGCCTCACATAAATGGGGGGTCCATCGGATAGGTGTTAAATATGCTTTCTTGCATGGGGATTTGAAAAATAAATCTACATAGAACAACCTCTTTACTATGTCCAAAATGTCTCTAGCATTTTTTGTTACTTTAATAAATATATTTATGGTCTTAAGCAAACTCCCTTAGATATGTATGCCAAAATGGACAACTTCTTTCTCGACACCGAAATTTCTAGATGTCATTTTGATCATAATGTCTATACTAGGAAAGTAGGAAGCCATCTCATAATCCTTGTTCTTTATGTTGATGATATTATCCTCACTGGTAGTGACCTTAAACTTTTAAACAATGTGAAAACTAGTCTTAAGAAGAAATTTGAAATGACTAATTTAGGATATTTTTACTATTTCCTTGGCCTCCAAGTATTGAAAATCAAGGAAGGAATATTTATTTCTCCATCTAAGTATGCTTGTGAAATTCTTCATTGCTTTCACATGGATGATTATAAAATATTCCCTTCTCCCTTCCAATATGGATTCAAACTTTTTTCCACTTGTACTTCACCCAAAGTTGATTCCACCTTGTACTATTAGTTAGTTGGTAGCCTCTTATATTTGACTCATACCCTTTCTGATATTTCCTTTGTTTTTGGTCTTGCTTCCCATTATATGCGATCATCTCATCAAAGCCATCAGAAAGCAGATAAAAGGATACTTTGGTATTTTTGGGTACACTTCAGTTCGAGATACATTATAGCTCAGGAGGGACTCCTTTGTTGGTTGGTTTTACTAATTCAGATTAGGACAACAATCCTAGTGATTAGAAGTCTATTGCAGGTTATGTTTTCAGCCTTGGTTCTCAACCTATCGCTTGGGCCTATAAGAAAAAACAATATATTTCTCTTTCTTCAGTAGAATCAAAGTATTGAGCAGTGGTTAATGCAAGTAAGAAATCATTGTGTGTTCAATATATCATTTTAGAGTTTGTATTGGAACAACAACATATGACCACCATTTAGTGTGATAATCAGAGTTCCATCAAGCTTGCCAAAGATCTAGTTCAACATAAATGCATCAAACACATCTATCTACACATGAACTTCATGAAAAATATCATTCATGATTGATTTATTGAAGTGCTCTTTTCCCCTATAGAATATCAAGTTTCAAACATTTTCACAAAGTCTCTTACATAAGAGAATTTTTCAAAACTTTGATCTATGTTATGAGTACATGACGTTGTCATTAAGGGGGGATAGGCTCTAATGCCTCCTTCCTTATCCTATTGTGTCACATTTTTAAATCCTTTGATGCTATTCAAAATTGTTCTTAAGGGGGAATGTTAGGATATTTAGACACTTAGGAGTTAGTTAAGATCAACTTGGTCTAATGTGTCATTAAGTTAAAGTGTGTTTCTTTAGTATGCATTAGTATGCATTTTTAGTCAGGAAATACGATGGTCATGATATGCTCCCGACATAGAGTGATATAATGAATCATGTTCTCCTCGATCCTAATGAATACAATGATCCATGGATTAACACCTGATTGGTCTATGGAGTGTGCAAGAAGTATGAGATTGCATGCTATGTTGCCCTTACAATTTTGGGTAGATGTTGTAGATATTGTCGTTTACTTAATAAAATAAGGACCTTCAAGATCTTTGAATGGTGGAATTCTAGAGGAGGCATGGACAGGGAAAAAGGTAAACTATTCAGTTTTGAAGACTTTTGGTTGTGAAGCATTTGTCCATATTGATAAAGAAAATAGAACAAAGCTTGAGGAAAAATCCAAGAAGTGTACCTTTATTGGATACAGTGTTAATGATTTTGGTTATCTCTTATGGGATTATGAAAATCAAAAAATCATTAGGAGTAGAGATGTCATATTCAATGAGAAGGTCATGTACAAAGATCAATTGCAGGGAAAGAAATAGAAAAAATAGAAAATAGAATACACAATGCTTGATCATATCACTGAAAAAGAAATTAAAAAGGTACCAAAAAATCAAAATGTACAATAACGGGAGCAGGAGGTACCTCAAACTCCTGCAAGTGTTGTTAGAAGATCTACCAAGTTAAGTAGACCCCTTGAACGATACTCTCATTCATTGTGTTATTTATTGTTGATTGATTATGGTGAACCAGAATGCTATGAAGAGGCAATGCAGGTAGACAATAAAAATAAGTGGGAGAAAGGAATGAAAAAGGAAATGGATTCCTTGGTAAATAACTAGAATTGGGACTTGGTTCAGTTTCCTGAAGAAAAAAGAGCATTGCAAAATAAATGGGTTTACAAGTTGAAGGAAGAAGATGGAGGAAAAAAAGGATACAAGGCTAGACTTGTTGTAAAGGGGTTTGCACAAAAGAAAGGTATAGATTTTGATGAAATATTTTCTCCTATTGTTAATATGACTTCAATTAGGACTATTTAGAGTCTTGTGGCAGTAGAAGATTTTCATCTTGAATAGTTAGATGTAAAAAAATATTTTCTCCATGGGGATTTGGAGGAAGATATTTATATGCAACAACAAAAGGGGTATGAGGTCAAAGGAAAGGAGAATTTGGTATGGAAGTTGAAGAAGATCTTGTATGGCCTAAAGAAGGATCCAAGGTAGCGGTATTTGAAGTTTGACAGGTTTATGCCAAAACAAGGCTATAGTAGATGTCATTATGGTCACTGTGATTATTTTAAAAGGCTAGAAAATGGAAGCTATATTATCTTACTATTGTATGTATATGACATGCTTATTGTAGGTTATAATATGAAAGATACAAATGTGCTCAATAAGAAATTATCTAATTCATTTGCGATGAAGGATTTGGTTGTTGCAAATAAAATCCTTGGTATGAGAATAACAAGAGACATGAAAAATCACAAATTGACATCATCTTAGGGTGAGTACATAGAGAATGTGTTGGAGAGTTTTAGAATGAAGAATGAAAAACCAGTTAGAACACCTTTGGCCATAGGAGGAGATAGAATACATGTCCAGGGCCCTTTATTCATCACCAGTTGGTAGTTTGATATATGCGATGGTTTGCACAAGACCAGATATTGCACAAGAAGTGGAACTTTTGAGAAGGTATATGAAAAATACAGGTAAAGAATATTGTGAGGTAGTAAAGTGTATTCTCAGGTATTTGAGAGGTACTAGCACTCATGCATTATGTTTTGGAGGTTCAGACACTATTCTACAAGGATATGATGATTCATATATGGCAGGTGATAAAGATAGTAAGAGGAGCACCACAGGGTATGTTTTTACTGTAAGTGGAATGACAGAAAGTTGTATTTCAAAACTGTAAATGGTTTTTTCACATTCAACAATAGAAGTAGAGTATGTTATTGTTACAGAGGATAGTAAAGACATGATTTGGTTACAGAGGTTTATGGAGGAATTGGAAAAGAAGAATGAAAATATCAGGTTGTACTGTGACAATGCGAGTGCCATTCATATTTAAAAGAACTCATGATTCCTTTCTAACACTAATCATATACAACTCATGTACCATTTCATACAATCTTTCTTGGAAGATGGACATTTGAAGTTAGAAAAGATACATACTAGCCATAATCTTGAAAACATGTTAACAAAGGTAGTAACCAGGGAGAAAATGATTTCTTTCTCAGTTTCAGTTGGTCTTCAAGCATGAAGGTGAAGATGATAAATTTTCTAGGTCCAAGGTGGAGTATAGTCCAATAGGTACAACAACAGTGGAGTTGTTGTGATCAGTCTCCAAGTGGGAGATCGTTGGTTGTGGAGCCTAATTATCTTCTTGATTTAGAGGTTTGTTTCAACTATGCTTGGACCCAATTCCATAATGGGGGTGTGTGTGGGGGAATTCCCCCCAAAAAATGTCTCTAGGGGGGTTCAGGGGCAGGGCAGAAATAATTTTTGTAGCCACCCCTCTAGCAGGGGATTCGGGGGAAGTGCCCTCGAAGTGAAATTTTCAGAAAAAATGCCTTGTAAAATATTGTCATTTCATAGTAAATCCGGACCATTCATTATAAGGTCACAGATCTGTGGTAGAATTTATTTTAAGGTTTTTTTCCCTAGAAGGAAACCCTCTCTTATGAGGGAATTGTATTATGGTTGTGTATTGTCATGAATATTGTATTCTAAAAGAGGAGACTATGATATAAAGAAGAGGAGGTTATAGTGAGCGTGTTGTAGGTTCTATCCCTTCATTTTGTTGGATAATAAAAGGGAAGGACTTGGAAATTTCTCTGGTGGATGTAGTCCACATTGGGTGTGTTAGGGTCCTATAATTATAGGCGAGTCGATTCTTCGATTGTTGATTTGGCATCTCTCCCGGTGACGAAGTATGGCTCAGGTGGTTCCGTTTTCCTCCCTCCATCCTTGTCGCTCATTTCCCCATCACCTTGCTGCATCCTTCATCCGCTGGATCCTCTCCCCCCTTTTCCTTTGTCAGCCTCCATTATCCTGCCTTCCATCCCTGCATGAACAGACTTAGGGTAAACAAAAGAATTAGCAATAAGGTTAGTCTAGGTTAAAATTGATTAATAACGACTATTTAATAATTAATTAATCATTAATTAAATATTAATTAATTAATTATTAACTAAGTTTAATACCTAGGTTAACAACTAAGTTAGAAGTTAGGGTTAGTTTTAAATTAAAATAAAACACTTAAATTTTAAAACAAAATAAAAAATAAAATATATATGTAAAAAACATTTAAATAAAACAAAATTTAAATAAAACACAAAAAACATAAAATAACATATAAAAACAAAAAACATTATAATATTAAAAAACAAAATGTAATAAAATATATATAAAAAACATAGTATAAATAAACATATTAAATAAAAAGAAAATACTTAACAAAAACAAAATAACAAAACGTAATATAAAACACATGATATAACCAAAAAACATAAAATATTAAAAATAAAATAAAAAACAATATAAAAAAACAAAATAAAAATATCCTAAGTATAAAATTATCCTACCCCTATGTACCCTCACACCCACCTCACACTCCCTCACATCCCCTCTCCCATACCTATGTCACTTCCCACTAAACTACCCCATGTCCCATCCCCCTACGTAATAACTCACTCACCTACCTCCACTACCCATCCCCCACGTCACATCCCACCAATCCCATTACACTCCCATCCACCTAAACTCCAGTGCACTTTCCTATACCCTGCCTCCCATCCACCATGCCACAAGAATTATCAACGCACCACATAAATTCCGAAGCCCCCCCC
>JASDQU010736741.1:0-13732 GCA_032191745.1 Picea mariana | reverse complement strand
TGCTAATCTGAACAGCTTAGAATCAAGCACGGAGATCAACGAACCAGGTTCAATTCCGGACCCCCCCAGGCGGTCTACATTTAACGAGGGGGGGGGGGGTCCGGAATGTCGTTTTCCCGCCAAAAAATCACTTTCCCCAATTTTTGCCATTTTATGCATGTTCAGCACGTCATATTCTGGAGGATATTCTGAGCAAATGGAGACGAATTTTAAAAAACCGAGAGAGGTTTTTTCTCAGAACGGGCTGGGGAACAAAAAAATCTCCCAGTTTTTGCAATGGATTTACGAGAAGAGAGAGTTGAAGGCATCTTCGAGGCCTATTTTTCCACATTTTAAATTTTCCGTTTCAGTCCCGATTTTGCAAGAGCTGTCATGGTCAGCTGGGGACAAATTTTGTGAAACTGAAAGAGGTTTTTGTCCAGAACATGCCCACATACAATAAACTCTTTCAGTTTTCTTCCAAGTGTCATAATTGAATAAATAATCACGTCTGATCGGACCCCTGTTTTGTAGAAAAACGGTCCATTTTTTATGGCAGAAAACTCTGAATTTTCTGGGAGTGGTGGCTATTTTTGGCCGAGGCGGTTGAACCGACTCTCAGAAATTGAGGAGAAGATATATATTATTTATTGGGATGATTTTAATGTAAAAGGGTTGGATCTTCACTCCCTGTGGCTATCAAGCTGTAACATTCTTTTTTAGATCTTCCATTAATGAAAGGAAGGCACTTTATAAGATTCTTGTGTATGTTCACTGGTGATGTGATCTTCTCAGTTAAATGTATTCTTTCTCTGTAACCACTTTGTTTTCTAAATATAATCTTTATGAATAGCGTTATGTCTCAGGATTTATCTCTAATACCCTGTTTCCGATTCTTAAAGATTTAAATGTTTATCTTCTGATGTTTTCGATTAAGGAATTCTTGACTGCTTCTTAGTCGAATTTATCCTTCTCACCCTTTCCTCTGTCCATCATTTAAGCTGCAAAAGATCCATTGAGTGTATTATATTGCCCTGTGGAAGTCATCCTACCTCGTTTATGGCTGTATTTCATTCGTAATTAATTGCAGACCCCATAGCCCAATGGATGTGTAAACAGTCTCAACCAATTTATAAACCTTTTTTACAACAAAGCACATTGTTCTCATTAACTAGCTTAATATCTCTTCAAACAAAGATATATCAGACAGAGAGATCCTTCTCTGAGTCTTGGAGGGCTAGATCCAAGACTCGAAGTGGTTTTGATGTTGCCTCTGTGATTGCCTTTCAGCCTTGGGAAAATTACAGAGCGCTAACAGGGTGAACCACACATGTGTGTGTCTCTAATTTATTGTGTATATTCAGTGTTTTATTTATGCATTTATTTTATTTTATTTCTCTATGATCCTACTTTTCTATCAACTGGTATCATATCAAAACGTGACTCGCAGGAAAAGAGGGTTCCTTGTTTGAGTGGGAGCAATGGGGGAAAATGGAAAGTTCAGGGTTGAGAAATTTAATGACCAAAACTAATAGTTATGGAAGATGAAAATGGAATATTATTTATACCAGAAGTATCTATTCCTACAATTGTGCGGAATAACAAAGAAGATGGTGAAAATGAAGGATGAAAAGTGGGAAGTTATTGACATAAAGGCACTAGGAATGATACAGCTAATTCTGGCAGCATCCGTGGTTTTAAATATTTCAAAAGAAAAGACAACGAGGGAGATGATAGACACATTGGCTAAACTATATGAAAAACACTCGGCATCCAATAAGGTATTTCTAATGAAGTGATTCCTTAATATGAAGATGTCAAAAGATGGGTCTATTATATATCATTTAAATTAATTTAATACAGTTACTAATAAGCTAAGTTCTATAAAAGTGGACTTTAATGATGAGGTTAGGGTTCTTATAATCCCATGCTCATTGCTAGAAGATGGAATGGCTTGGTCATGGATGTAAGTAACTTTGCCTTTGGTTCAAACACTCTAAAATTTGATGATGTTGTTGGTGTTATCCTTAGCGAGGAAATGTGACAGAAAAGAATAGGTGAGACATTAGGTAATGCATTGAAAGTGGAGAACAAAGTAAGATAAAAGGATAGTAGAAAGAGCTCAGGGAACTATGGGAATTATAGGAAGGGAAGATCCAAATCAATAATAGGAAAGACAGAGTCCTATAATTATGGGAAGAAAGGACATTTGAAGAAAGACTACAAAGGTCCAAAGAAACAAAGAGATGGACAATAGGAGAAAAATCAAGAAGAAAATGTAACATGTGATGTGTTACAATATGCTTTGATTCTTTCTGTAGATAATATTTTTGAGTCTTGGGTAGTAGATTCAGAGGCTTCATTTCATGATATACCCCATAGGAAACATTTTTCTATATTATGTTCAAGGTGATTTTGGATAGATTCATTTGGGTGATTATGCACCATGCAATATTGTTGGAATGGGTAACGTAAAAATAAGTAAAAAGAATGGAAACCAATGGTTGTTGAAAGAGGTAATACATGTTCCAGATCTAAGGAAAAATATAATTTCAATGGGACATTTGGCAAGTGAAGGATGTATAGATAATGCATGGAAGGTCGCCAATGGAGCATTGGTGATAGAAAAAGGAGAGAAGGTAGGTACATTGTATTTATGTACTGGTTATACTAATTCTTCCATCTCTTTAGCTTCTACAAAAGTGGATACAACACTTTGAAATCATATTCCAGGACACATGAGTGAGAAGGGGATGCAAATACTTCACAAAATGAATTTGTTTCCAGATCTTAAAAAAATTGATTTGTATTTAAGTGAGCATTGTGTTTATGGAAAACATAAGAGAGTTATATTTCTCAGAGCCAAAAAAGAAAAGAAGTGAGAAAGGTTAGATATTGTGCATTCAAATGTATGGGGACCAACTCAGGTATCATCTCTTGGTGGCCCTCATTATTATGTTACTTTAATTGATGATGCAGCTAGAAAAACTTGGGTTTATTACATTTGACAAAAATATGATGTTTTTTACACTTTTAAGAAATGGAAATATTTGGTTGAGAATGAGACAGGAAAAAGGTTGAAGTGTCTCAGGTCATAAAATATAGGTGAATATTGCAGCAATGATTTTTATAATTACTATTCGTACCATGGGATTTTTATAGAGAAAGCAGTTCTAGGAACACCACAAGAAAATGGTGTGTCAGAAAGGATGAACAGAACAATCATGGAACATGCAAGAAGTATGAGATTGCATGCTTGGATTCCCTTACAGTTCCTGGAAGATGTTGTAGATAATGTTTTTTACTTAATAAACAGAGGACCTTCAAGCTATTTGGATAGTGTAACTCCAGAGGAGGGATGGATAGGAAAAAGGTAAACTATTCATTTATGAAGACTATCAGTTGTGAAGCATTTATCCATATTGATAAAGAAAATAGAATAAAGCTTGAGGGAAAATCCAACAAGTGTACCTTTATTGGATACGGTGTTAATGATTTTGGTTATCACTTATGGTATTATGAAAATAAAAAAATCATTAGGAGTAGAGATGTCATATTCAATTAGAAGGTCATGTACAAAGATCAGTTGCAGGGAAAGAAACAAAAAAAACAAAAAGCAAAATACATAGTGCTTGATGAGATCACTGAAAAGGAAAATCCAAAGGTACCATAAAATCAAAAGGTACAAAAATAGGAGCAGTTGATACCTCAAACTCCTGCAATTGTTGTTAGAATATCTACCAGGTTAAGTAGACCACATGAACGATACTCTTATTCATTGTATTATTTATTGTTGACTGATTATGGTGAACCAAAATGTTATGAGGAGGAAATGCATTTAGACACTAAAAAGAAGTGGGAGAAAGGCATGAAAGAGGAAATGGATTCCTTGGTAAATAACCTGACTTGGGAGTTGGTTTAGTTTCCTGCAGGAAAAAAAGAATTGCAGAATAAATGGGTTTATAGATTGAAGGAAGAATATGGAGGAAACAAATAGTACAAGGATAGAATTGTTGTAAAGGAGTTTGCACAAAAGAAATGTATATATTTTAATGAAATATTTTATCCTGTTCTTAAGATGACTTCAATTAGGACTATTTTAAGTCATGTGGAAGTAGAAGATTTGCATCTTGAACAATTATATGTAAAAACAACTTTTCTCCATGGGGATTTGGAGGAAGCAATTTATATGCAACAACCACAAGGGTATGAGGTCAAAGGAAAGGAGAATTTGGTATTCAGGTTGAAGAAGAGCTTGTATAGCCTAAAGAAATATCCAAGGAAGTGGTATTTGAAGTTTGATAGGTTTATGAGAGAACAAGGTTATAGTAGATGTCATTATGATCACTATGATTATTTTAAAAGGCTAGAAAATGGAAGCTATATTATCTTACTATTGTATGTAGATTACATGCTTGTTGCAGGTTCTAATATGCAAGATATAAATGTGCAAAAGAATAAATTATCTAATTCATTTGCAATGAAGGATTTGGTTGTTGCAAAGAAAATTCTTGGTATGAGAATAACAAGAGGCAAGAAAAATCACAAATTGACATTGTCTTAGGGTTAGTACATAGAGAAGGTGTTGGAGAGGTTTATAATGTAGAATGAAAAACAAGTTAGTACACCTTTGGCCATCCATTTCAAATTAACTAAGGAAATGTGTCCCAATACATAGGAGGATATAGAATACATGTCCAGGGTCCCTTATTCATCAGTAGTTGGTAGCTTGATTTATGTGATGGTTTGCATAAGACCAGATATGTAGTGGAAGTTGTGAAAAGGTATATGAACAATCCAGTTAAAGAAAATTGCGAGGCATTAAAGTGGATTATCAGGTATTTGAGAGGTACTAGCACTGATGCATTATATTTTAGAGGTTCAGACACTGTTCTACAAGGATATCTTGATTCAAATATTGTAGGTGATAAAGATAGCAGGGGGATCTCCAGAGGGTATGTTTTTGTTGTAGGTGGAACAACAATAGGTTGGATTTCAAAACTGCAAATGGATGTTGCACTTTCAACAATGGAAGTAGAGTATGTTATTGCTACAAAGGCTAGTAAAGAGATGTTTTGGTTACAAAGGTTTATGGAGGAATTGGGAAAGAAGAAGGAAAATAGCAGGTTGTATTGTGACAGTGAGAGTGCCATTCATCTTGTAAAGAAATTATCATTCCATTCTAATACTAAGAATACAAAATCGAGGTACCATTTCATATGATGCATCTTGGAAGATGGAAATTTGAAGTTGGAAAAGATACATACTAGCTAGAATACTGCAGACATGTTAACAAAGGTAATAACTAGGGAGAATCTGTGTTCTTTCTCAGTTTCAATTGGTATTCATGAATGAAGGTGAAGATGGGAAATTTTCCAGGTCCAAGGTGGATTTTATTCCAGCATGTATACCAGCAGTGGAGTTGTTGTGAATAGTCTCCAAGTGGGAGATTGTTGGTTGTGGAGCCTGATTATCTTCTTGATTCATAGGTTTGTTACAGCCATACTTGGAACCTATTCCCTAATGGGGGTGTGTGGGGGGTATTTTCCTCCAAAAATTATTTCCAGGGGGTTCAGGAGGGGGTGGAACCAATTTTTGTAGCCACCCCTAGCGAGGGATTCAGGGGAAACCCCCTTAAAGTGACATTTTGGGAAAAATTTCCTTGTAAAATATTGTAATTTCGTAGTAAATTTGGACCGTTCACTATAAGGTGATATATATGATGGTATAAGTTATTTTAGGGTTTTTTTACCTAGAAGGAAACCCTCTCTTATGAGGGAATTGTATTGCAGTTGTGTATTATCGCAAATATTTTATTCTAAGAGAGGAGATTGTGACATGAAGAAGAGGAAGTTAGAACAAGCATTTTGTAGGTTGTTGTTGATTAATTGGGTTGGTTTTCGTTGATGTCCAACCTTTAATAAAGTCCAATAGAGAATTATGATAGCACAAAGGTTTGGGTAATGGACCCAAGTTTGATTGATGTATAATGGTATGAGTTTTGATAAATTTGTAGGTAAAACTACTCTAGATGGATAGTGCATGTCAAGCCATTTATGGTGGTATGTGGAATGTCACATAAATCATCACAATTAGATAGTTATGGTCATGTGAAGTTGGAGAACCATCATAATTCATCTAGAAGCCCCGAAAGATAAAAGTTGTCAAAGTGTTTGCAAAGAAGAAATTATTTAAATAATAAAGTGAAATGATGAGTGTACTACAAGTCAAAGACAAAAGAAATTATTTAAATAATAAATTTAATGGACAAATTACTAAGTAGACAAGTGGTTAGAAGTGGGTTAGCTATAAAATAAGGAAAGTGGTTTAAGATATTTTAGAAGGTAAATAATAAAGTGAAGTGATGAGAGTATTATAAGTCAAAGTGGATACAAAATAAATTATTTATATAATAAATTTAAGATAAAAATTACTAAGTGGAAAATGGTTAGAAGTGGGTTAACCCTAAAATAAGGAAAGTGGGTTAACATGGTTAAAAGGTAACCACTTGAGGAAGGTACATGAAAGTATAAATAAGAGGCAAGGATATCTCATTTTAAATCACACTTGAATATCATTGAATATCTATTTTGTAAAAGGTTATTTTGGAAGGCATTATGGATAGAGAAAAGTGCAGCAGGAAAAGTGCTACAGAAAAAAGTGGGGTAGGAGAAGTGTGGAAGAAAAAGTGTGGCAGGAAAAGTGCAGAAGAAAAATTGCAGCAGGAAAAGTGTGGAAAAAAAATCACAACAGAAAAAGTGCGATAGAAAAATCACAGTAGTGGATTCACGACAGCAAAACTGCAGCAACAAAACGCTACAAGAAGAAAAAAAAAAGGCTTTTGGTTGAGCTATGTTGCTGAAGTTATTGGTATAGATAGAGGTTATATAATAGTGAGGTTCTAGCACATGGTTTGAGGTACATACTTGTGGTATAATGTTTGAGGTATGTTTCATCAGATCAGATTTGGATGATGAAAATGATGAGGGATTTTGGTTGAGGTACAAGTTGGGTACATGGTTGATACTAGTAGTTGATGAGTTGGCACATACATGAGATGTATAGTTGATGATGTTGGTACATCTTGATGAGTCATAGTTTATGTGTTGTTGATGCATGATTGGTACATACTTGGTACATGGTTGGAGGTACTTGTTAGTATTATTGTTGACACATGGTTTATGGATGATGTAGCATACTTGTCTTGGTATATTATTAGAAGAACATATTGATCTTGGTGATGATTATGAGTTGTTGTGATATTCTTGGTCGAAGTCCATATTGGCGATATTGTGCATATGGTTGAGATTTTTCTTGGTGATTGATCTTGGTGAGTAGATCTGATTTTGTTGATAAGATTGATGAGACATGTTGTTGTGATAGGTTTTTGTTTGGACAGGTTGTTTTGATAGGTTATTTGTATAGGTTTGGTGCATTCTTGATGCATTTGTTTATGGTATAGGTTGAGGTACAGGTTGATGTGTGGTACACATTGGAACAATTTATTGGTACAGGTTGTTATGAGTTGTTTGATGCAGGTTGATTGGTACAGGATGTTATGGGTTGTTTGGTGTAGCTTGATTGGTACAGGTTTACAACAGTATATCTCACAGTGATAGTGTGATAGTGGTTCCATAATTCTACTTATATTTTATGGTGGTTGGACGGGGAAAGGACATGTGGTTGTAGCCACCTTCCAGTTGTAGTCGGAGAACATATGGAGTTGTAGCCAGAGAATTGGGTAGTTGGAGCTTCCCTCAGGTTGTAGACTAAGAAACTGGGGGGTTGGAGCCTCCTTCTAGTTGCAGGTGGAAAACAAAGGAAGTTGATTCTTCCAATGAATGGAATTCTTAAAGACATATAAGAAAATTTATTATGTGGTTTTCTCCCACTTTGGGTTTCCACATAAAACACTGGTGTATTGTGTGTGTGTGATTTCTCATCTGTTCATTATTTATTTACTCTACAACTATTGGATGACACTGCTACATTGATATAACACTTGAATTTTATGGTGAAAAAGGATTAAATTTCTCTATTATTGATTCACCCCCCCTCTCAGTAATCCAACAATTGGTATCAGAGTTGGCTCCTTCAAGAAACAATTTAACCACTAGAAGGAGATCATGGATTATTCTGATAATGACGTAGCAATGTTTAATTTTCAGAATGGTTTTTTAAGTATGAGATGTGGAGAAAAAGGATGAAACTATTTTTATAGGCTCAGGGAAATTATATTTGGCTATCAGTTGTTATAGGATGATAGTTCAAAAATGGAAAATACTATATCCAAGAAGGAATTGAAGAAGAATAAAAAAATAGAAATGGACTTCATCTGGGAAGGATTACCTAATCTAGTAAGAGAAAAGGTTGGTAAATTTTCATTAGCCAAAGAAATTTGGGATAAATTACATGACATATATTCTTCACCCATCGCAGATTAAGAAAATTCCAAAGAAGATGGAGATATAAATCAAGAATAATTATGTTGACCATGTCAAACAGATTCAAAATATGAAGACTAAATAATCACCAGAGGTATGTTGTTTCTCTTTAATTGTGAAAAACACATACATTTTGAAATAGAATGCCATGAAGGAAATGAGACAGAAAAACTAATTGAAAAGGAAGACAATTATGAAGTAGAATTGATTAGTGCTTTAGATGAACTAAGATAAGAAAAAAATTCATTCAAGAAAAAATCGATGAAACAAAAGGAAATTTTTCACATTTTTGAAGAATCCCAACAGGTCATCGAGAACTTAAGAACTCATCTAGAAGAAGCCAGAAAGATCGAAGAAAAAATTTAACATCAAAAGAAGTATTTGGAAGCCAACATAGAAGCACAAAAGGAAGAAGTACAAATGAGAGAGAAGATATTGATATATCATCTCAAGGAAAGAACTAATGATCTAAAAAAATAGAGTTTGGTCAAGAAGAGGAAAGACTTGAAGAATAAATAATCACATTAAAAATTCATCTTCAAGAAACGAAAAGAAAAGAAGAAGTCATGAAGTCTCAGATAATGAAGAAAGAAGAAGAGGTTGAGAAGCTTGAAGAAGAAGTTGTCACATTGAGATTTAAAATCATCAAGCTCAACAAGAATGTTGAAGAGATAGAAACATCCACATCAGTTATAGAGAATGAAGAAAACCACTCTAGGTTGATAGAAAAGAAGATTGAAGAAAATAAAAAGAGTTATGTAGAAGTACTCAAAGAAAGGAATCATGGTCAACCTGAATCTAAGAAAACTATTGAAGATACATCTTCGAGAAGACCATCCATGTTCAAGCCACAAAGAAAATTTAATCATGATCATGATTAGTCAAGGAAACAATTTAGAAGGACTATGCCACGAAGAATATCATTCACTCCCAGGTATGCAAATTTATTTTATTGTCATTGTTTTTATTGTACTAACTGTAGAAATCAACTCAATTCCAACATGTGCTATATAAACTAATGTACAATACAAGGAAGAAGCCTACCTCAATCCAATCATTTGATGTCATTCCATTGTAGAGCACTTTGACCCAAATCTTTACACCTATAAGAAGTTCTCAACAAACAAGTGATGCAAGTCTATAGTGACAATATATAAAATGAGTTAGCACATCAGATAGCAGAATCCATTAATAAAAATTACAAACATGCCCATGGATAATAATCATATATTTGCAAGATATCGATAGGATGGGAAATGAGTATTTCTATTAATAATTGATCAAAAGAAGTATCAACATTACAGACTTTTGTGTCGGCACGGTTCGAAACCAAGAAACCAAGTTCCTTCCAACTGGGTCTCCACCAAAGGCAAGCTCGTAGAAAAGAGGTAATGAGGTCCTCTCGACAATAAGGAAAGAGCTTGGGAGATGAACACTGTGTTCAGACTTGAGGGACAAAGGGATGCAGATTCAATATAAAGTAATATCTCTAGAGTAAATTTGCTCTCAAAGATGAATTCTTTCTCCTCTTTTTCTATAGCTCGAAATTGTGCTCTTATAGCCTCCAGAATGCAACTGAAGGGATGATTCAAAATGTTTCCAATATATGGAAGGCCAAATATCAGAGATATTTTGTCGTGACATGGAAACCCAACCTGATTTTGTATTTTATGGAACAAATCCCAATATACACAAGATGTAGTGGAGCAACGAGCATATACACATCTTCCAAAGAAGTTAGGGAGTGTATATGTGTAAAAATATATAATATTTGTCTCTAGATTTATCAAAAAGGGGTTGATAAGTTTGCATAGGGAAATGGAAAAAGGCCCTCTGTGAAAGATAGAAATGGTGAGGAAAATCTTGCTATAAAATATGCCCCCTAATGTGTGAGATCAGAGGAGTATCTGCGATGGCAGAAATACATTATAAATAACCCAGAAGTGGAGTGGTAGATAACCAGCTAGACAAACTCAATTGCTCATTACATTATGTATTGACTTTGCATACATGGTTGTCAAGGATACACTGCAGATCCATGTGGAAAATATATCGACAAGGGTTCATGGCCATGAGTAGGAAAGTATAAATGAAGTTACATGCCAATAGTTGTCATAGTCATGAACAAGGCCCAGTGAAACTAGTCTCAAAATCAATCTAAAGATATCTATATACCATGGAGTACAATCTAATCTCCCATGATCATTGAAGTCAAATAGGTACTGGTCCAATGAAATGGAAAGTTGCATCCACAAAGTGATGTCTTCAAGTCTTCAATACAATCTGCCAATGGTGAAAGTCTACATCATGTGAATAAATGGGTTAAGGTCGAACATGATGAGACATCATTTGATTACCAGTCATTGAGGTATATCATTAACAAATGAGAGACAACCTACCAATGTTGAAAGTAGGTATCAAGGAACTGAGTACATCTCTACAAATGTGAATAAAGGAGCCTGTGTCGAACACTTGAGAGATCCATTGATCATGAGACATTGATATATTCCCATCTGTCAATGGCAAGAGAGCCTGCCATTAATGATTGCAAGCCTCAAGGTACTCATAAAACTCTAGGTCTCATATCCATAATACATGACCTGAAGTCGATGGAAAGAGACTCGATGAAAGGAGAGCATTAAAGCATCTCTCATCAGTCAACACAAGGAACAAAGCAAGAGCTTCGTGATTTCGTGGATATTGGATGAAGAACATGTTCATGAACCAACGACCCTCTGCATCTTTCACGTGTGCCAAATGAAAGTGGTACATGAAAAATACCCTCTGAATAGCAGCCAATGATGAAAACTACAGACAAACGTGAGGAAACCACCAATAAGGCTAATGGAATCCAATACACTACATGAATCCCAAAGTGTGAATAGATGCCTTGCTGTCGAACACAAGGGAAACCACCCAGTCAATGACCCATGATGAAATGTCTATGGTTGGGTTCAAGGTGACCTACCAATGATGAAAGTAGCGCTAGGGTGCATCATAAGACCAAAGTATCATGTGATTCTGAGACAAACTAAAGGTATGGCTGACATGCAAAGTCAATATTTATGAGGAGTGGTCGACACAGGTTGATAGAATTCCTTTTAACAAGATCATGAGACATACAGTGGACTCTGACAACATAAACTTAATGATTTGACAACTAGATCTAGGAGGCATCCATAACGTTCTCTATAGTGACTGGAAGATTAATCATTCGGTAGAGAAAATTTTGTAATGATATCGGATTCCTAAGGCCATGCTAAACCAAAAATTATGATGATGCAAGGACTCAATAACTTTGTGCTCCATTCAAAGGCAACAAGACTGCTTCCAATTAAAATATAGTACTCCCTTCCCACCCATATTTTTTTTGTTTTTTCATAACAAGTGAATGCTATGATACAGAGGAGGGAACAAATGTCACAAGTAAGCAAAACTAGTTCCAGCAGTGGAATGTACCTATGCTCAATGCAAGGAAATGCATGCAGGAGATGGATACTCGGGGTGATGTTCCTTCCAGGGTATAGAGTGTCAAATTGCAAAGTATATAAACAAGGCTCTGCATCATTGAGGATGAAAACTTCTTGGGCCATGGTTTATCACACAAAGAGAGAACCAACTAAAGGCTCAATACTACAAGAAAGGGAATGAGATGAAATCACAACTTAACACCAAAAAATGTCATTTTTTATTTCTTTTAGTCTACTTGGTGTGAAAAAGGGGTAAACTTGTGCCAAATAGATGTCTTTTCAAATCCAATTTATGAGTGTGAAAAAGACAAGTTCACTCGATGATCTTTTTGATTTTTGATAGTGAGTCGAAAAAGATCTTTAACTAAGACTCATGATCTTTCAAATCCAATTTTAATGAGTGTGAAAGGGAAAAATCACTTGATGATATTTTCAATTTTTGATGGTGAGTCGGAAAAGATCTTAACTAAGACTCATGACCTTTCAAATCCAAATTAACGAGCATGAAAGGAACAAATCGCTCAGCAATATTTCCTCTTTTTGAACGAGTCGGAAAAGGGCTTAGCTTGAACTCATTGGGATATTCTAGGTGGAAAGTCACGGGAGAGGCCAAGGCTCCTGTGCATACCATCTGTGGAATGTCGGTATCTTAAGAAGAACCGACACAAGATCAGGAAGACCCAAATCTCTCCAAGTTGAGGGAAAAATGCTAATGGAGGTTATCGTCTCCATGTTATATCGGATAATGTATCTTCCTAGAAAATACATAGGCGGAGGAATTGGATACCCCGTAAGACCATCCCAATCAAAGTGAACTTTGTCAAGACTTGGAGGGAGAGAACTCAGGAAGAGTAAAACTCTCTATTGTTCATTTTTTGGCAAGCCAGCGTCTCTGAAGAAACAGACCTCTCCAGGGTCTGCAGAGACCTTGCCCGCAAAGATTTTGCAGCCCCGGATGGGGTGACACGTTGCCCAGGGGTCACAGGTGGACTCCACTCGGCCCCGGCTTAAATGATATTCACCTCCACCCACGCGCCTGTATTTACAATGGCGGACAGATACAGCAGCAGGGGCAGGACGGATAGACCATTCCCGCGAGCGAGCATTAACGCCTGCAGCGTTTCCGGGACGGCCAGAGTTAAGGGGGAAAGGATGGGTTCGGCTCTCGCTCATGTGAATTCTAGTTTGTTAATTGGGTCTGCCTCCGTTCAGAGTTCGGCATTGTTAATTCTCTTTGTGTCTGGCATATCTTGCGACGCTCTGGTGCGAATTTGCAGCACGCCTTTGTTCTGGTGGTCCGGGCACGAATTTCTCTGGTGCGAATTTCTCTGGTGCGAATTGCTGGTGCACCTCCCTTTGACCGCCTCGCGACAGAGCTCTCTCTTCCGAGCTATCCTGCAAATGATTATCCATTGCCACGAGTTAATTGATCTTCCTTTGAACTCACCCTGCTCCATGGCCAGGAAGCGAGGCTTACCTCGTCGTGGCTTGGCTTGGGAGGCCCATAAGGCTCAAAAGCACCGCAAGGAAGAACTGGAGCGTGCCTTGGCAATGGCGACGTCCATCCTCAGAAAGAAGAACAGAGCGGAACGAAGGGCGAGGCTGGCCATTATTGCCGAGCATGGCGCTGGCAGCAGTCAGCATGGCACTGGTAAAGAGCACGGTTCGGATGTCTTGCAGAAAAATGGCTTTGAGGAGGAACTCCCTCCCTGCACTATAGCTGAAGAACTCCCTCCCCGCATTGTAGATGAAGAATTCCCTCCCTGCATTGTCACAGAAGAATACCCTTCATGCATTGTAGCTGAAGAATTCCCTCCCTGCATGGTCACAGATGAATTC
>JASDQU010736740.1:304210-366158 GCA_032191745.1 Picea mariana | reverse complement strand
CAATCCATAGTAGCTTTTTGCATATATGCCAATGGGTAAAATTGTTTTTTAATTGCAACAATAAAATCATTCCAAGAGGTTAAAATTTTACCATGTTTCTTCATGTCCTCTTGAGTCTTGGATTCCCACCAAATGAGTGTTGCACTATCCAATCTTAAAGAAGCAAGCTGAATCTCAGTTTCATCATCTTGAATTTTTTATATCCGACAATACACCTCAATCTGACGAATCCAATTATCTAATTTCTCAGCATTTACCTCTCCATTGTACATTGGCAATTTGAAATTAATATCAAGCTTTAACAAAGGAAATTGTGAAGGAGTTTTACCATGTCATTTTGGAGAATTTGGAAGAGGTCTTGAACTGGTAGAAGAAGAAGAAGAAGAAGATGGAGGTGAGGGTGGTGGAGAAGCACCATTCCCTCCATTTCCATTTGGAGTTTTATCACCACTGTCTCCCTTGTGCTTTGAAGGGTTAGAGCCTTCACCTTGAAACCTTGTATTCCTTTCTTCCATCAAGAGTTTCATCATTTCTCTCATTTCCATGAAAGCCTTTCTGAGATCTTCATCTTCTATAGGAATATGTTCATGACTCTCTTCATGAGCCATACTTGGTGAATGCCTCCTTGAAGCTTGCGGTGATGATATAATCTTTCTTCTTGAAGGATGAGAACTTGGCTCTACAAGTTGACCTTCTCCTCTTGTGAGTTTCAACCTTGTGAGCATCAGAAAACAAAACACTTGCAAATAATCAAGTCTTCAAAAACCTATGCTCTGATACCAACTAGATCTAAAAATGAAGAAGACTTGTATTCTTGAAAATATTTGCAAGTTTTAATTCATGTGTTCAAATGCAAATGGATCAATTTTGCAAACACAATTTTTTATAGAAATTACACATTCAAGATGCATATAAACAATAGCAAATAATAGTGAACAGAAAACACATAACACAACAAATGATAAAGGAGTTCACCCCTCTCTTGGGCTACATCTCCTGGTCCAACTTCCAATGGATCTTTTGTATTATTTGATCAAAGTGCTAAAATATGTGCTTTACAATGCTCAAAATGCCAAATAGATGGCTCCAATGGATTCAGAACGTCCAAAAACCCCTTGATGGGCTTTTTCGGCACCTCGTTTGGCCAAAAATTGAAGAAGATAGGCTTCTTGGAAGTTCCCCTTCAAATTTGTTGTCTCTGGATCGTCCAAATGCACCCTTGCCTCCTCAACCTAGCCCCCACATGCATATATGTGTAAAAACCCAGCACCGGGCGCAACCGTACAATCGGTGCGAACTGTAGGACGGTTACGCACCTTAGCCCCTAACCGCCAAGGCCGAGGGCACATGGGCCACCATATGACCGCGCGTATATTTAAAAAGGGCCACATTTAAAAACCATATGGTAATAGGTTGGAGGCGCGCCGATGGTTCTATACACATACACATATGACCGGGGCTCATATGAAAAGGGGCTATGGTTAAACATGCCGCACCGGTGGTTACATTGCAACGTATATGATCGAGGGCCGGGGCTAAGCCCCGGCCCGGACCGCGCCCATTTCAAATCTATTCAAACTTAAATAATTTTTAAAAGGTTATATGTTAAGAACCATGTGGGTGGCGCACCGGTTGGGCGGCCATTCCCAAAGCTTTGCCCCTGCTCGGAGGTTGCGGGGTAAAATCCAGCCAACAACATAAATTTTAAACCAATGCCAGGGTGACACGTGGCGGCCATTGAGTGGGTCATGTGTCAACATTTCATTCACCACCGATGACACGTGTCATATGCCAACTCGTCCAAAATCCTGCCAACCAACACCTGCCACATGTCGTATGGTCTGCCACGTTAGCATCCGTACGGACTGTACAGTCAACACATTTTTTTTTATCTGTTTGTTGTTTTGAACAGAACACGATATCTCTCTCATCCGACATTCGTTTGAACCCAAACGAGTTGTGTTGGGTTCGTGACGACGAGGCCTATGCTCCCGTTTGATTTGAAGCGATTCCGAGCACTTTGAATTTTGAGCAAAATTTGATCCCCTGGATCACCGAGTGTGTGTAACCATTCAACATCGAGCACAATGTCGCAACCACCCATGTCGATAGTAAACATATGAGATTTTAGGTGGTAGTGACCAATTTGTACGTGCACATTTTCACAATGGCACCCACATTTCATGGAACCACCATTTGCAATCATGGTTTGAAAATTGTTGACTGCACAGATATAACACATGGTGTCTTGTGCAATGTGACGATGGAAAAAATTATGGGTGTTACTACTAGTGACTATGACAATGAATTTCCTATGCCTAATGTAGCCAATTAACTTGAGGGTTTGGGGAACATAAAAACCAATGAGGGCATTCAACAAGATAAGTGGTTCAACTTCTAGTGGATCAGAGGGAAGGGTATGATCATCTACTTGGAGTAGCTCTTCAGCATGGGGAAAAATGACATCTTCATTAGAAACATTCTCATAAATGGCCATAAAAAGATTATGTTCCTTACACTTGTGCCTCAGAAAATATTTGCCATCACAATTATAGAAAAGACCCTTAAGTTGGCATTTATCCATTTCGGCTTGGGTTAATTTCTAGATCTTTAGAGGAGTGGCAGGAGGGACAATATTGGTGGGTCTAGGGCAAGGAATAAAGGAGGTTTTTTTTTTTAGGAAGAGACTACATGTTGTGCTTCCTTAGCATGTTGACTAGCTTCTAGGCAAGTCTGGGGGGGAGCCATCAGTAGCTGGGCTCAAATGTCATCCTTCAGGCCACTAGTAAATCATTCTCGAAAGAAGGTGTCTGACAAGCCATCCATTCTAAAAGCCAATTTCTCAAGGTGGTGATATAGTCTTCCATTGTGGCAGACTATTTTAGCTTGGTTAAAAAACCCAAATGATGTTTGTTTGTGTCAAATCGTTCATAAAGATCTGAAATGAACCGTGTCCAAGCAACATACCCTATACGTGAATTTTTACACCACTGCCAACATTCAGGATCCAAATAAAGGACATCAATATGAAGTTTGGTCAAATCATCGGTAATGTCGTGGAGGGAGAAATAATGTTCCATTTGAGTGACCCAACTTGTGGGGTCCGAGCCATCAAATTTATTCACATTCACTTTGGGGAGATGGAGGTCACAATGAAGGGGGTTGGAATGAAATACCATGGCATGGGAGGAGTTAGCTCCTTCAAGGTGTGAAGGTCAGAGGAGGTAGGGCCCTAGAATTGGATCATCCATTTGGTGAGGTTTTTTTTGAGTGAGTCAAAGCAGCCATTGAGGGAGTCATATTCGGTAGTGAGGGACTTAACTTGGGAATTGAGGGAGCCAAGTTCAGAAGTCATGTTTTGGATGTTAGTTGTGTTCTATTTGATGTCTATTTCCAAGGCTTTGATGGTGGTGTCAAACGCTTGGTTGCGAGTGTGGGCCATTTGGGAGGTAGGTATAGAAGAAGTGGGTGGGTAGGTGGGAACACAAAGAAAAAAGGATTATAAGTGATAGATATGGCTACGATTAGGGTGAAGAGAGGAATCTAGTGGGATAGGTCCCAAATAAGGGTGTCGAGAGGGTTGGGTTGGACCATGGAAAAAAAGGATTACAAGTGATAGGTACCACTGCGATCAGGGAGAAGTGATTAATCCAATGGGATAGGTCTCAAATAAGGGTACCGGTGGGACCACTACTCTAGCCTGAAGAATATTGCAGTGATGGAATGCCCAAATTGTTAACATGGAAAATCGTGTAGGAATTTCACAACCTGGATGCAGGATGTAGGATTGTGCTGCAAAAGTTCCCCTTTGTTTATATTTTGTTCTATTCTGGTAGCAAGGGTTAGGGTTTTCAAGGTCCTATGGACAAGGGTTTTCCCTACGCTATAGCTCTTTGATATACATGTGGGGTCGAACAATAATACTCAACCCAATATCTCAGGACACCAACTAGGGAGGCTCGACTGTACCCTTAGTCGTACTACTTGATTACCTAGGTACTAGAGAGTAGTCTTCCTTAGTGTTGTTCTCGATGCCACTATAGCAAAAAGGCAGTCAATAGGTTGATCTATAGCTAGTTTCAAGAGACCTATGGGACTCCTTATATACCTGAAGGTATGTGGGAGTGATGGTTGAGTACATGTGTTGTCAGATGCAATGTTGCTTGAAGGGGTACCAACATGTGTTACAGAGGTTTCCAACTAGGTGAAACAATGGTTTCGAGTAACCCATGAAATTGTTTATATTTCTTGCATGTAGCCCTCCCCAACCGCAATTTTACTCGTCAAACTATAGGTCTCTATGCTTTAAAGATGCTAATAGTACATGTCTCTACCTTGAAAAAAAATTATCTAAAATTTCTAAAGAGGAAAGTACTCTGATACCACTTGTAAGGTTACCTTTATTGATAGAACTGAATAACTGCGTCGAATACCAACATAACAACGAAATATAGAGAACAATAACACCATAAATGATACATTTATTGATATAAAACGAAGTTCACTTGCCTCTTCGAGGGGGAAACCTCTAGCAGAGCAAATCTCAATTACAAAATAATTCTCAAGATTTTTTTTTATCATGCCTTCTACTCTTATTTATACTAATTCTATCTTCTAAAGAACATTCTAGAGGAAGATATTTCTAGAAGCATAAACTTCTATTAAGTCTTCTTACATTAGAATTGGTCACATTATTGTATAGGCCTTATTTACTAATGTCGGCCTTTATTACATAGAAAACATATTATTCTACCTATGCGAGGGGTTAGAGAGGTTAGGTCCTATTACCCCCCACATGCCTAAGGGTAATTAAAGGAGATCATGTCTTGTGGCCCGCAATGGAGAACATGATATCGACCATGATTATGATCATCATTTCCACAGATGGAAGCCCAACAACCCCTCGCATTCACCTTTACAGCTACATGACAACCAAGGCTCATCACATGCAAGCAACCAAGAGTATGGGAGATGGTAAGCCATCGTTGCCATAAGGTATGTTAGTTCTTATTTTATGCAAAGTATTTTGCTTAATTTGTCAAGCAAATGGATGAGGATCTTTAGTTGAAATTGGATAATGGATCATTGGTTTGGGAAATTGCATCAATTGCCTTGTTTCACCTTGGTGGTCAGCTTCTATTCCATAGTCCTGTGTTGTCACCATTGAAGGAAAAGTGTTGGCACCCAAAGTTTTGGGTAAATATCGTGTGCACGCACAAATGAAGTTGTATGTGCCTATCTCAATTTTGTGCATGTTCAAGCAATTGTGCGAAGGGTGACAAGAGGCGTGTGTGCCAGATCAAGTTTTGTTGATACACACCAGTTCGAGCTCTGTCAATGCGCATTGGCCTAAGTTTTTCAATGCACACAAGAAGCCAAGAAGATACCACATGCACGTAAGAATCAAGAAAATAATCTTCAGGAAATCTCCTCGAATGATTATTATAAATAACATGAAGGATTTTGGAGCAATAAGAAGATGAGTCGGCAAGGTAGTTGATATTGCCATGATTCCAAAGAGGCAACATGGAATGCATGTGGGTGACCGAATAATCTGGGATTGGCAATCAACAAAGCAAGTAGAGTAGAACTCGAAGTGACTGAGTGCCAGAGTTGAGGAGCAGATAAAAGGGAGCAATGACAACAAAAAGAGAGTAATCTCATTAGTCAGTTGGTTATTGATGTTGTTGTCTGTTAATGTCTTGGAGCTCACTCCGAGCATATGGTTTTGTAATTTCTCTCATTGTAATTCTGAGTATGTCCTCTCTATAGAGTCTGAAGAGATGTGCATGGTGCAATGTAATGTAATAATGAGGAAATACAAAAAAGAATTGGGCTTTGTTGTTGTCAATATATGAATTGCTTAATGTATGGTTGAGGTGATGGAGTGAAGATAATAAAGATGCAATGAATCTACTCTCATGATGTGTTACTCATGTATCGATTTAATGTGTTTGTTTATGATATACACTATTAAATGTTAAAGTAGTCTACAATGGATTGTATGAATATCAAGCCAGATGGATCTTTGTGTGCTTAGTCCTTCATTCCTAACACAAGACTAGATGGTCTCAGTGATCCTCATGGTGTCTTGGGTGAGACCTTATTTAGTTTTTGGATGAGGATTGATATGTTGATGCCTTGGGGTTTTTTTGGTTCAAAATTTAGACGAACCATAGGTCTTCAACCCCCCAACATTAAGAGCGATGTGCGCAAGTGTGAAACGGTCCAACAAATGGTTATGTTGTCAAGACCTAAAGGTTTTGTATTGAGTGATGAAGGCAAAGAATGAGGTGGTATCCATCTCGGGAGGAAACTCAAGATTGTCTGACTGCGAAGGAAGATGAGTTTTCTTAGAGGGAGACTCAAGGTTTGAAGGTTAACATAAAGCGATGGAAAGATAAGTATCTCTACATTGATATGCATGAAATTTTCGTTGTTGAATTTCCATGTCTACTGTATGAATTGTTGAAAAGGAAGACTACCACTAATACTTCTTTGAGGCCACTAGAGTTGATAGTTTGGGATCAAGCCACGATTGATAGGCTGAAGGCATTGGATAACAAGTGGACCTGAGACATTGATTTCTGGTTTGCTCGAGTGAAGGAGGGGTATATAATTGAATTCATTGTGGATTACATTGATTCTTTCAGTGAAGCTAAAAGGAAGTTCACGAAAGGTCCTAAAAGAAGGTTGTTGGAAGAAATCTCACTTTGGATAAATATGTTGTTCATGGAGAAGGGGTTGATTCACATGGAGCCCGATAGGATGGCTGAGTAGACTCCCTAACGCTAGGGGGCATGAAAATATGGGGGGGAATGAGAAAGGAGATGGATCCATTGAGGAGGATCTAGAAGTTGTTGATATGAGGTGAAGAGTAGAATGGACCGAGAGGAGCAGAGGGGGGAGAGAGAGAGAGAGATGAAAGGTATGTAAGAAGAGTTGAGTCAAGGAAAGCAGAAGTAAGTTAGCAAGGGGTGCACAACAAGGGGTTAGGCCCAGGATAAAGAGGAAGGGGACTACACCAGGAGCAAGTGCGAAAGAATGTGTTATGTCAGAGAGGAGCACAGACAAAGATAGGCCCATGAAAAGGCTTGACATTGAGAGTAGGGTATCCGATGAAGATATTGGTAGTAGTGTTAGAAGGGGCCATGTTATCGCACAAGTTGTAGGTTGGGAAAAGCCCGACCCAACCACCATTTCATGACAACTAGGAGAGAACCTACCCACTGTCACCTTAGGCAGGTGTCCCCGTCACTTTAGAGGTGAGGTAGTCACCTAAAGGGGGAAATCTTGGTGACCCTAGGGAGAAATGAGATGGAAAATGATAAGTATGGCTGGATGTCCCTATAGGTCAATTCTAAATGGTAGAAATAACTTGGGAAAGAGTCTTGGGAAACGTAAAGGGTTTCCAAATGAGTTGAGTGACCTGCCGAGAGTAAGGTACTTGGCCGAGACACAATGAAAACCAAGGATACTTATAATATGTTAGTTGGACAAGCAAGTTAAGCTTGTTGTCCCTAATAGGAGAAAAATTAAATGATATATATCAACTCATAGAAGATAGTAAAGGCTTTAAAATAAGTGCTAAAAGTATGAGTGAATAAGTAAGATACAAGCTAGTGAAGGCTAGCTCAACTCACCACTGATAAAGAAATATTATAGCATAAAAATCAAGGCTGAAATAAAATCTTACTGTAGTGATATTTATCAGCCTTATGGCTGTAGAAAACTAGGTTAGATATCATAAAAAACAACCAATGAAAACCACTTCTAACTAGCTCAAAAAGTGTGCTAGGGTTAGTAGTTTGTTAGGGAAAAGTTAGGGGTCAATCCTAGGGTTAGTTTGGAAGTTATTAGGGGTTAAAGGGTTAATTTTTTTGTAGCTTTATGGCTGGAGAAGTTAGTTGTAACAACAACAATATTTAATGGTTGAAAGGGGACACCTCAATGAGGCAAGAGAGCCAAAGGCTCAAACAACAACTTCCAAAAGAGACAACTTCAAAACTTTGAGACTTTAACGTTTACCAAGGAAACAATTTATTTCTCCAATGTAACAAGTAATGACTAGTGCCTTTAATTATTGGGTTAATGGAGTCAAGAAAAGAAATATCTAGAGGTACTACCTCCTTGGGGGTGTAAATCCTCTTGCTTCCCAAGGCAAGTATCCCTAGTTAGGGTTTAGACTAAGAGGGTGTATGCACTTATACTTCTCTTAGTAAACCCTTATTAAATCGACAATACTTAAGCATAAAATGATGGAGGCTAAGGTGGGGGTGTATGCCCTTATACTTCCCACCTAGCTCTAGCAAAATAATCTTGACTTGAATACAAATGATAATACAAAGTAAAATCCTTACCAATTCAAGGAAAAATGCTTAGACAAACCACCACAATAGCAAGAGAAGAGCCTTCCAAGGCTAGAACATCACTTCCATCAACCAATAACCAAGAAATTAGCCATACACAAGAGCACAAGAGAGAAAATAACCAAAGGTAGCGAAAATCTCAGTCCAATACTTCTCACCATGGGAGAGTTATGATTTAAAATGAGATCTTATTATATATTTATACAAAATGTCACTAACATAGTTTGTCCACATTAGAAAGGGTAAAACATAAGAGAAGGGGTCCACGACCCTTATCTTACCCCTTGCAACCAAATAATATTCAACAATTCATCTTTAAATTCACTTTTACACAAAAAGAAACCTTAACTTAAGGTGATGTCACCCCTTTAGGGGACGTTTTGGCACTAGGAGAAAGTTGTTGGAGTTGGAGATGCATCATTAGGCCTCCAAAGGCCACATTTCAATCATCTATGCCATCTCCCCATGGTCAAGGTCTTCTTCTCCTCAAAACTCCCATGTGTCAATAAGTAGTAACTTCACCACCAAACCCTAGCCCTTCTAGGTGACATCATGCCTCCAAAGGTGACATTTTGCCTCTCCTATGCAAAATGTTTGGCATATGAGGGCTAGGTCATGTCTTATAGGTTGCATTCTAGGAATTTGAAGGAATGTCTCTCTCATCTGGCATGCGGGCCCTTGGCATCCAACCCATGGGATTTAATCGCCATGGAAGCCCAAACTAGGCTTGTTCCTCCAAAATTGTCAACCAATTAGGTCCTACAAAGACAAATAAGCACGCCCTCCAAGGATCTCAAGTCATAACATCATGGTGAGTAAATCAAATCAATAAATGAGCCACCTAGGCATGTGCATCAAAGATTACCCAGTCAAACAAGTAAGTGCTCAAAGACATTATGTGACTTGCCAAGCTTGGATATGGGAGGGTTGACGAGGTGTCCTATTGGGTAGATATTTCCCTAGGTCAAGTAGTGTTTCCCAAGTGATCCCTGTCTAAGCCATGTGAAGTGGATGAGGTGGTTAAGGATCAAGACTCATTGGGCATGGTGTTCATGACATACAAGGGGTTGTAGTGTCTCATTCATGGGTGCCTTTATAGAGGGTGTATGGCAACTTCATTTGCAATGTAATTTTTGCAAGCCCATTCTCTTGCCATTATGTGTTTCTTTCATGTTTTAAAGGACGAGTTGAAGGCCACAGTCCTGGCATGGTGTCCAGATAACAACAATTTCACTCACAAATACCTTGCGCAAATGAGAAGGTTAGCTCGTGATGAGACCCCCTTTCTCTTAGTTGTGCAACTGAGAGCCACTACCCTGGCTTGGTGGCCAGATGATGGTAATGTCATACCGCTATATACCCATGATCTTGATAGGTCGACTCGTGATGAGACCTCCTATCCTCCAACTAACCCCCTAAACATTCATTATCATTTTATTCTTGTGGGTCCCCCTTTTCTTACAAAGAAGCATTTCATTGCTTTCTTAGGGGATCCATGGGTGAAACATCTGGAAGGTTTATATATAGGATTTTATCATTTTTAGCTAAGAGCAATCTCTCTAGGCCTTCAATCCTTTCTTCCCGTGGAATGAGGGACAACCCCTTCTTGGGTCAATACACTCTAAAATCCCAAGAGACAAGGAAATGGGGGGGTTTTAGTGATGGAAAGTGGTAAGTATGGTTGGGAATGGTACGATGTATTTTCAAGGGAGTTCCTAGTAGCAAACCCATTCCCAAGGAAGACCACTTACTAGGGTACAATGCCAACCACCAAGGTGAAACAAGGCAAAATATATAATGTCCAAGCACATGTCATGAAATTTAAAGCAGTCTAAGATACAAAATACTCAAAATACCTCAAATATTGATATGACACTCACTATAATACCTGATTTGTACCTCATGGATCAAGGCCGAGTGCCTCTCAGAAGCCAGTTGATGCGGTGGGTGCCATATGAAAACCTTAACCTTTGTGGTGGTGAGAAGGGTCTCAATCCATGCAAGTGAATATTGTTGGTCATGTAGTCTCTCAACACTCCATATCTGCAACTTGAGGGCCTCGAGACATAATCTCCTCAGTTATCCCACAAAATGGGCATAACATCTGGCTCCTACTTGGGGACATGTGCTCGTCATAGAGTGCATGAGAACCACAACTTATTTTAGTAGACATGTGTCTGCCAAAACTCAGAAAAAAACATTAGAACATCTAAGGTGGTGTTATCACCCTTCATCCATATACATAAAAATCCAAAATAAAAACTATTCTAGAAAAGAAAAATTTTGATTATTTTTCAAAAAGTTCTAAACTAAGCATGAAATCAATATGAAAGTAGAGAAAAATGAAAAATGAAATACTTCTAAGCTAATATGAGCAATCAAAATGCAAATGCGGGAAATTAAAATGACCTACCTACTTACCTGAGGCACGGGCCTTAAAGAAGTCATGTGACCTGAACATAAGGTTGGAGAAGAGATCATCCACTGGTAATGTCATCTTTCTCACGTCTAAGGATGTCAGATAGTACTTTTCTTTATTAAACTTCTTATTGACGATGTAAGGGCCAAGCCATGAGTTGTCATTTCTTTGGTCATGCCTCAACTTGACCTTTCTCTTGTTCCACATGAGTGCAAGAATTCCTTCACTAAAATTGATGCAAGATGTACTCTCAATGTATGGATATGAAGGAGGCCCTGTGCGGACCATCTCTTTGATGATTTCTTCATGCTTTTCACATTCTTTCTTCAAAATGTGGATAGACCATGGCTCTTTCCATGGTACTTTGCAAGTTTTTCTTTATATTCGTCCATCCTTGGGAAGAGCATATCTATGGAGTCTTCCTGCATGAAGGGTAGCTCGGATGGATCATACTCAATAATCCATGGAGGCACATCATAATCACACTCACTGATATAATCAAGGCCATTAGGATCCATCACATGTTTATCCAAGATCTCACTCACTCTTTTCCCGACTGTGCAAGATCTCATGGGTTCCATTATCCATGGGGATGTATGCATGGGTAAGGCTCATGCTATGGAAACCTCCAAGGGTGGAAAACCAACTCCTTGATAGGATCATCCCCCAAGCATCTAGAACATCGATCACTACTACGTCCATGAGGAGGCTAATATGTGGAAAATCGATCAGAAAAACCTCAACGTCCTCACACACCCCAAAGACCTTGACCCTTCTAGAATCAATACCACATACATTTCCATAGGGTCGGGTTGTCTTTAGACCAAGTTGTTCCATTACCTTCAACGACGTGACATTTCGTGAGGCCTCATAATCAAGCATATAGTTGTTTAAGTGGAGACCATTCATACCTAATGAAAGATAGAAGGGAGGATTCTTGTCTCTTTGTCGATTAAGATACATAGTGTTCAAGATGATAGGAGGGTATTCCTTCTCGGTTGGCACCTGTAATACTTTCAAGATTTCCCTTTTCACATAAGGGATCTTGCACATCTCTGTCACTGGGACCGTCTTATTTAGTTTTCTGAACATGCTTGCAACATATATATTCAATTGAATTTTGTCTGTGGGAGTTGGCTCATGTACCGAAGGTGGAGGTGGTGGGAACACCTTCTCTGTTTATGGAAGAGGAGTGTCAGGTTGTGATGGAGGGGTTGAAGCTTTATTTCTTCTAGTGTAGGTCAAATATTTCCCTCTTTAATTCCTTCTTCTGATCATCTATTAATTGATTCAAGGCCTGGAGTCTCCCCTCTCTTTCTCCTTGTCTTTTGGCTTCATTGATCTGTTCTTGTGTGACTTGTTCATCTTGGAACACACATATCATATCCATGAAATTCATATCATCGGGAGAGTATTAATCTCGTCAGGGGCATTCATCTTTCCTGTGAGGTTCTTGGCATGGAAGGCACCAAGCTTCTATGTCTACTGTCCCAACTAGTTTTAAGTATCTGGGGATTTTGCCTCCTGTTGAGGCCTTGGTTTCCAACCTATGACGTTTCTCTGTTGTTTGGAAAACTGAGGTCTGGGAGTAGAATGATTCCTCTCTATAGTATTCAAACGACCCATAATTTGATTCTGCACCTGAGTAAACTGAGTACTCATCTAATCTATCTTTCGAGTCAATAGGGCAATCAGATTAGGAACATTGTTGTTAGAAACCTTAGTCTTTGATTCTGCCTTGACATGAGGGTACTGAAAAGATTCCACCCTTGAATCAAGGAGATTCTCTTCAATGTCAACACTGTACTCTTTGGCATGTTTCAATGATGTGGGATTCTTGTCCTTCAAAATGAAGCTAAATTGCCCTTCAAAAGTGTTCATATAAAGGAGACGAATTGAAGAGGTTGTAGCACGAAATTCTTTTGGAATTTGGTTGTACAACCTGTCAAATCTATTATTGAATTCCTTCACTGTCTCATTCTCCTTTTTCTTTATCTGATTGAATTGAGGTCCAAGCGTCCCACCGTATGTCTTTGTTGACCATCTTCTCTTAAATAAGTTGGAAAAAGATTCATAGGATGTGAGATGATTGTCAGGGAGGCCTATGAACCATCCATCTATCCATCTAGTGGGGTGAAACATCCATCTAGTGGGCTCTCAAGCCTCTATGAAGATCCAAGTGGTTTAGTCCCTTCATGAATGTCTTCCACCCGGTAGGGTCCTGCAAAGACAAACAAATACACCCTCCAAGGGTCCACAAGTCACATGTATCATGCCAAGTAAGACATATTTAATAAAAGAACCACCCAAACAAATGCATTAAGTCCCCGCTTTTCAAATTAAACAAATGCTTAAAGACCTTATAAAATTTGCCAAATTTAGGTATGGGAGGGTTGTCATGGTGCCCTATTGGTAGGGCAATCCCCAAGTCAAGGAATGTTTCCCAAGAAGACGCTCTCTAGGCCATGTAGTGAGTATGAGGTGGATTTGGGTAATACCTTTGGGCATGGGGTTCTTGACATATCAAGGGCTCATATTGTCTCATTTATGGGTGCCTTTGTGGAGGGTGTGTTGCATCCCTTCGTTTGCAATGCAATATTTTTCCAAGCCCTTTATTTGCCTTTCATTTTTTATGTTCTGAACATTGAGTGATATGTGCAATGGAAAGTAAAATAGCACCACAATGCCACTTGAAGTTAGAACACATTGAGTGCCATATGCAATGGAAATTAAAGGACAATGCAATGCATTCCCCCATCAAGCAGGACATTTTATGCCTTTTCTTTTTAAAATGTCATTCATTTTATGGATAAGTGTTTCATTGCTCTAAGGACCTTAGGGTGAGGATCTAGAAGGACATATTTATGGATTTTGACTTTTACAATGCGAGCTACAACACCTCTGGGCCTTCAACCCCTTCTTCCCATGAAATGAGGTATAATCCCTTCTTGGGGTTAATGAACCCAAAAACCCAAAAGATGAAGAAACAGAGGGGAAACTGTGTGGAAAGTGGTAAGTATGAGTGAGAATGATACAATGACCCTTCAAGGAGGCCCCCCAGTAGCAACCCTTTTCCAAAGGGTGACTAACTTACTAGGAAACCATGTCAACCACCAAGGTGAAATAAGGAAAAATGTATAATTTCCAAGAAAACGTTCCATAATAAAGAAAGGACCCTTTGCAACATGCTCTAATGATTCAATTATTAAAGTGGCACTTACCATGAAATTGGACTTGTTAACTCATGAAGAAAGACCTACTGTCCTTTCTGGGCCAAGCTAGTGTGGCAGACACTGCTATACTGCTGACGACGAATGGTGATGTGTGGTGAAGAGGAGTGGTTATGTCGTCTCAATGTGGGCTCAATTGATCATCTGGATCTCGATACTCCATATATTCTACCTGCGGGCCTCAAGACATAATCTCTTTAGTTACCCCTAGGCTGGGGGGGTAACAAACTTAATTGCAAACAAGTAGATTATATTAAGGAAACAATATCAAATAACATGTACCCCCTTGATGGGTGGTGATAGCTCCCTTTACACACAAAGTTGTGTAATATTAATAACAAAAGTATAAAAACATAAACCAACTTGAGAATATAAATATTCTCAAGTGGTTATGATAGTTATACCACATACTAGATCTATGATCAAAATAGTAAAAATGGTTCAAAATTATTTAGTTTCATCCATCCTATATTTAAACTAGTTCAACACACTACTTAGTATGGCCATGTTCGGTCCGTAAATAACAAAGAATCACACGTTTATAAAAAATCTACTAGATGCATAACAATTTGTAGGATATGCAAAAACCTATAGCTCTTATAACAAACTGTCCAAAATGTACTCCAAATAACTATTGTTGTCATACATGTACAAGAGGCAACCCTATATTAAGGCTCACATCCAATAATCAGTAAAAAGACAAGTACATGTTTTACTCACCATTTCTCCACTAGCTAATCAGAAATCAAATGAATTCATGATAAAATATAATGGTGATTACCTTAGGGATAAATCCACATTTTGGATACAAAAGACAAAAGATAAGGGTTGCCAATGGGAAAAATGACGGTCTAATAAAACATGTCAAAATATTGGTTCATCAATTACAATGCAATGATTGTCACCATCACTTGTTTTAAATTATTTTGTTGCATCTCTTCAATATTGATATATTTATCAATGTTCGCCATAGTCATATTATGCATTAATATACACAAATAATTTTTTTAGTGTATTCACATGTTCAACATTGAAATTCATAGTTTCTTAGTCAAAGAAAAAAATCTTGGGGGTTTACACAACTAAATTAGGATATGCAACAATAAATAAAAGAGGAAGAGATAGGGGGATAACAAATGGTGGTAAAAAACATATAAAAATTAGGTTGTCCTCTCAAATGTTAGGATTTTTAATAAAATAAATACTTGGATGATGGTAAAAAAAAGAAGCTATCATGGGCCATCATGTTGTATAATGTGTAAAAAGGATGGAGAATCCATAAATCATTTATTTGTACATTGCACATATGAAAAAGATGTATGGGATGAAGTAATGTAATTGACACTTGTAGAATTTAAATTCACAACTTCAAAATTGAAAGTGACACTTTTGGAATTGAAAATTTCCTTTTGGAATCAAAATTCAGAATTTAATATTCAAAATTGACACTTTTGGAATCAAATTTGCACTTTTTGGATTTGAAATTTTTGAAATTCACACCTTTGGAATCAAAATTCACACTTTTAAAAACCAACATTGCCAGTTTTGGAATCAAAATTTACACTTTTGAAAACAAATATTGTTACTTTTAGAATCCATTTTTTCACATTAGAAAGGCTGATATTGGACACTTTTAGAATCAAAATTCACAATTTTTAGATTTGGCCTTATCATTTTAAATTTAATGAAATTGGGGTTATATAAATGTGTCTTTTATAACATATCCAAATTTTGTACCTTGAATCCTATATATGATAGTGTGATAATTGAAATATTAGACCCCTATTGCTATTGAAAACACTACAAGGAGAACACCTTGTAGCAAAGGTTTTTACAAAACCTCCCCCGAAAATTTATCCCTTATATGTTTATAGTGGAGGCTTTTAGCGAAGGCGGGCGACCAAAGGTTTTTACGGAGGCTTTGAACATTGGTGCATTCACAGACATAACACCTCAGTGCTTAACAAATAAAGTGCATTGATAGTCATTATTAATATAAAATGCTAAAATATCATTTTTTGTTTAAAAAAATAATGCATAACGATGCTCCATGATAAACTAAGAGCACCTGATTAGGTTAGAACAATTGGTTATTCAATAAAAAATTTAATTTAAAAAACCATGAAACCTTCCATGATGTGCTTAAAAACCCATACATCCCTGGTGCGTCTTCAATCGTGGCGCATCATAAAGCAATAACAGTGCACTTAATAGTATTATAGCCTCGATTTTTTAAATATAAACCAAATTATCCAACTTGTGCATTACTCATACTAGAATGCATCAGTGCATCCCACTATATGGTAAAATAAAATAAAAAACGTTTCGGTACGTTTAAGTACCGAAGAACACACCAATGCATCTTACTCTTGGGCACACCGTAATAGGGTAAAATAAAAAAAATTACCAAATTGAATTTCATTATTACATTTCCTTTTGTGCTTCCAACCTCTCACACAAGCATTGGTGCTCACCCTCCTTCTATGTCTTCCTTGTTTGTAGTGCTCTATGGTGTTGCTTCCTCCCCTGTAGATTCCGTACATTTTCCAATTTTGGAAAAAAATTGAAAATTTCATTTTTCCTCTACGAGCCAACCATGCCTCCTTGGGTGAGAAGAGACTAGGTAAATTGTTTGTTACCTCCTTATTTTAATTTTCACTAGATTAAAATTTTAAAATTGGCTTTAAAATTTTCATTTTTTCATTTAAAAAAATTGTGCGGTGCACTTCACACATTTGGCTCACCCCGGATGCGGTGCATCCTGTGAATTAACAAGAAGCACCACAAATGGTGTGTCTCGTGAATTAACAGGAAGCACCACAATTGGTGCATCTTATGAATTAACATGAAGCACCACAATTGGTGCATCTTATGAATTAACAGGAAGCACCACAAACAATGTATAATGTGAATTAACAAAAAGCACCTCTGGTAGTGCATATAAAACTACACAATGCATCGCTAAACACTAAGCATCATGCACGAGAATGGGACTGTGCATTACTGGTGCCTCTATCTTAAACATGCATTGTATTAAAAAAACCCATCGGTGCATTCTAACAAATTAAACACATTGGTACCCCTTACCAAAGTGACACCCCATGACTGATGTGTTATATAATACGACGCATTGCCAAAAATACACACTGGTGCTCCAAGCAACATGGAACACCCAACTTCAGGTGTACCTTAATGGTGCATATCATTTTAGATGAGGCACCGCAGGAAAATGCATTATATGAAATAACATGCACTATTGAACCACATCACACCACACATATAATAATTATCATACAGGTGTGTTTAATTACTAACTTAGCACTGATGTGCCATACAATATAGAGCACCATGAAAATTGCGACCTTGGATCATCAAAATCACAGGTGCACCTTAACGACATGTATCTCTTAGAAGAGGCTGATCCAGGTGGATATCAGTGGCTACTCACCTATTCCACTGGCTCGAAATATAGTTTTCCACCTTGGCAGTTTTTCTACAGTTTTTTGGGTCCCAAACTTTCGGGGTCGTTTTGAGTCCCTAAACAACACTTTTTTTAATGTTTGGGGGCCCAAGTAATAGCCAAGGGCTCTAGCCCAGGTCTAGTTGGAATGTGTTCTTATCGGAAAGACCTTTCCAATGAGCTATCGTGCGCCCCAAACGGGGATTTATGCAAAATTTACGCCCTCGGGAAGTTGATGTATCAACTACCCCCATCGGGGCCCACAAACCTTTTGGCATTTCATCTTCCAGGGTTAGGGTTTTGGATTTTCTGTATGTTAAAAAGGCCTTTGGAGCCTCATTATAAACATCATATTCTTGTGAATGAGCGTAGCCGTCACATATATTCTCAAAGATAAGTTTCCACCATACTAGCGAGTTCATTCACTTTGTATTATTATAGTTTCTGGACATTTCTCTCATTAATAGAAATTTTCTATTACTGTATCTTTGTGTTTCTTGCAATATTTATGTGCATTTCATTGTTATATCTCTGCCTTCATTTTGTTCTAAAAATAATTTGTATTAGTGGTATCATAACAGGTTGCTCCTTGTCGTTTCTTAGTGCATGTCCACGACAAGGTCAAAGTATAGAGAGTTGGGTCTTGAGCTAGTTTCTCTCGAGGAAAACCGCTCTCTCTAGCCTGGGCAACCTCCCATGGTGGAAGAAAAGAGAGATGTGGGAATAGAATATTCTATTAATCTGTTGCTCGAGTAATCCCTCACACGACAAAGGGACGAAATGATGCAGAATTTTTCCCTAATCCTTCGACGACTGTCGACAACAACATACACATCTTCATTAAGAAGCCACTTTGGAGGCGCCACCCCTTTCAAGGTACAAGTTAATTTTGATATTCATGTGTTTGAAGTTCAGATAGATGTGGATTCTTTGGAAAAGTGCTTAAATATGATAGAAGGTTATTTCTCTTTCCATAATTTTTCCGACAGGGAAAATATCACCTTTGTGCTCCTTAAGGCTCTCCCCCATGTCAAACATTGGTGGGAAACTTACTATGAGAAAAATTTCACAGAGGAGTCTGGAATGTTTGAGGTCGAACCCACTTGGGATTTTTTTATGGATGCGGTTAAGGAACAATATTACCTTGATGGGAACTATGATGACCAGTACATCAGGTGGACCACAATGTGTCAAGAGAGGGGCCAGACAATGGAGAAGTTCACAAATGCCTTCCATACCTTGCACACTAAGCTAGGTATCAAATATTTTGAGCAACATATGTTTCTAACCGCGGGGATCTACATAGGTACATCCAAATCAAAATGGATTTTTTGGACATCTCATTACTGGGAGTTACTTATCAATATGTTGTCAAAATCGAGTAGAAATTTCAGTAGTAGAACGAGTAGGAGTTCAGGTCTGCAAATCTGCAACAACTGAAGAATGGTAAAGGCCTCCCTAACTCACAGAACATTAAACATCAAGACAACCAGTCCAAACCACAGGAAAAGAAGGGTAACAGGAAGATGAAGAAGGACACTAGGAAGTGGTGCAAATTCCACATAATCCCTTAGCACAACATCGATGAATGTCACTAAAAAAAATCATTGGTTGTTGAGATAAAAGAAAAATATCCAGGCCCAGACTTAGAATCTAACTTAGAAAAAAATAAAAGGAGACAGATCTTTGATGCATAACCCATTGTGACCACAACAATCCAACCAGAAGAACCAGAGGATCCCAAGGAGGGGGAGCACCTCTTCCATTCATAGATGTGGGTGAAGGGAACCCCACTGCATTTTATTGTTGATAGTGGAATCCAGAAGAACCTCATCTTAGTAGAGGTCGTCAAATAACTGAATTTTTTTACAACACCACACCCCCTTCCATACAACATCGGGTGGCTTCTCCAGGGTTGGGATCTCCACGTCATCCAACAATGTCATCTACCCTACAACATCAAGCCCTTTAAGGACGAGGTACCGTGTGATGTTTCCCCACTGGAAGTATGTGATGTTCTGTTAGACAAACCATATATGTGGAAGCACCATGATGTTTATGAGTCCCAACCCCACAATGTTATTGTTTCTTTGGGGGGTCATCTCCTACAGGGTACCAGGGGTAGTTCCGACTACTGTCCCACCAAAATAGTGTCGCAAAGTAGTCTCTCATATGAATTTTTTTATCTTCTTCGTGATGCAATTAGAAGGAAAACAAAAGGACATTACAACCACTACATCATCGATCGAGACCTTTATATATTGCAAAATCATATCGATACGATTGTAGAAGCACACAAACGTATTCTTACTTCACATATGGGGTTGCCTCCACACTTCCCTGTCAAGCAAAGTCATAAAATATCCCTTCATACTATTCATGTGCATCTTCATTGACAGAGTCCTCCCACACTCAGAATGAGGTAGATCATGCATCTATATTGGTTGAACGGATCCAACCCCTCGAGCAACAGGCTCATGACAGCCTTCAACAAGCTAAGCAAGACAACTTCTTTAGCAAGGCAAGTGGATCACCAAGGTTCAGATTCATCAAAATATTCCTTAGGAACTTATGGAAACCATTTCTTCCTCCGGGGGGATGATCAAGGTAGATATCCGTGGTCACTCACATTCCATTGTCTCGAAACACAATTTTCCACCTTGGCAATTTTTCTATAGTTTTTTCGGGTCCCAATATTCTAGGACCGTTTTGAGGCCCTAAACGATGTTTTTTGACATTTGGGGGCCCACTCAAAATGAGTTCTTTTCATATATACCTTTTCAACAAGCTATCATGGGCCCTAAATGAATGTCGTATGCAAAAGTTACGCCCTCTGGAAGTTGACATATCAACTACCCCCATCAAGGCCCACAAACCTTTTGGCGTTTCATCTTCCGGGGTTAGGGTTTTGGATTTTCTTTATGTTAAAAAAGCCTTTGGAGCCTCATTGTAAACATCATATTCTTTCAAATGAGCGTATCCATCACATCTCTTCTCAGACATAAACTGCCACCACTCTAGCAAGTTCATTCACTCTGTATTACTACAGTTTCTGTACATTTCTCTCATTAATATAAATGATGTATTATTGCATCTCTCTGTTTCTTGCAATATTTATGTGTATTTCATTATTTTATCTCTACCTCCATTTCACTCTAAAAATAATCCAGATCAGAGGCACCACAACCCGATGCATTATAATTAATAACCTGCATTGGTGCACAACATCGCAACACAAATACAAAATTAACATACTAGTGCGTTTAATGACATATGTAGTACTAGTGCGCCAAATAACATAGAGCACTAGGGATGGTGATTGTTTTCCTATAATGTGTATCATTAATGGTATGTATGAGTTATTAAATGCACATCGATTATTTTACCACATTTGTTTTGCAAACAAAAATCAATTTCAGGTTTTGATAAATACAAAATGGTTATATTTGTGTGTGTTTTATAATTTCAATTTGTTTTATCTATATATGTGCCTAAAAATAATTATATGTGAATCAGAGATGACAAATACAATCAGTACATGAGTAGGAGCAACAATAGGTCGACACGTACAATTTTCTACATCAGTGGGAGGCTAGAGAGAGGGTGAGGGGGAGGATCCCTCACCCTATTGCATCACATACTTGTTTCATTTTGAGAAATGTTGGTCTCCTCAAGTTTTATGAGGAGGATAAATCCCTCAGGGGGGAATATTCATTTTTACAACAATTGATTCATCACCAGGATCATGCTAGGAAGGCATTTAGGGTCGATTCCAATCTTTGGTATCAACCCATAGTGGAGGATATTTATTTTATTAATGGGTTGTCTAGGAGGGGGGAGGCTTGGCCCTAGTTCCCTGATTTACTGCCCAACATTGTAGGAGAGATCCAACTAGCATATCTGCAGATATATGTCAATGCAGACATTATTTCCTCTATGGAATTCCATTTTGCTGGTGGTCATTTATGAATAGATGCAATTGGTGCAGAGGATGTTAGGCACATGTCCCTTATTATCACGACATTACACAGTTTATCTTTGATGGGAAACACGCTAGTTGCTCATTGATATACTACGTAGATAGTTTAATTCAGAGGCCTAAAATGATTAGGTGGCTAGATATTTTTTTGCACTAGTTTTGTTTTTCACACTAGATCGTTGTTGCTCCAATTTTCATGGGAGGTTATTCTTCTCATTTGCATCAAAGCTGTTTACATTATTTTTTGAGAGGTTTCATTTCACTCGACTGACAATACCCTGCTTCCCTCCTAGGCCTATGATTTATGCACATATGCGCATGTGGGAGAAGTTGTTGCCTAAGAGAGGCCAGTTAGAGTGTTCGTTTACTCCGATCAATAGAGAGATGTGTTTTTTTTTATAGAGAGGACAATCATGTCCTTGATATTCTACAATAACCACACGCAGGAATGGATTGGAGAGGATATCTGAACATCCTGTTTATTGTAGACAAGCCAAAAAATGAAAGAGGTAATAATATTATTATGTTTTGATAAATCTGGTTGCATATTTTTTGTCTTATTTAATGCACATGTAACTTATTGTAACATTTTATTTTCAATTATCTGATTATTATTGTCTATTGTTTTGCAGATATTGACACATATGTTGGGGACGATCCTCCCCAACACAATGAGGAGATGTGTGAGGTATCTGAGAAGCCTCTAGTACATAGACCCAACATGCCACACATGCCAGATCAGAGAGTCCAAACTGAAGTGGTGGATCACATATGTGGTTTGATTACCAGGAAGGGAGTGGAACTTGTACACATTATATAGATCTTATGGGTACTAGAGCTATCTGAGATATGATTGACCCTTCCTTGTGACATGACGTTACTCATGCGTCATGTTGTTGATGCCCTCAACCTTGTTTAATGGTTGATGGATGTTGATCATTCCAATTCATCTCGCTCTTTCTCTGAGGATGATGCTCTTGATCCTCCACCGCATGATTCTCCACCACCTGGTCCTCCACTAGGCCGACCAACATCCCTTCCACAACCTAGTCCTCCTCCACACGTGTCATCAACTGCACAATCCATCGATCCTCATCCTCCACATGTGTCACCAATTGGACCATATTCCACCGATCCTCCTCCTCCTCCTCCACACGTGTCACTAGTTGCACCATCCACAAACCCTCTTCCTCCTCCTCCACATGTGTCACCAACTACACCATCTACTAATCCTCCTCCTCCACATGATCTTGGTGCAAAGATATATCAGACTCTAGTTTCGTCAGTGTTATACACTCTACCTCTGGTAGCAGAGGTACTAATGCCTCTGGCTCTAGTGATGGACCTAGCTAGTAGTGATATTAGACATGGTGCTTAATTGTTGTATATTTGACTTGAGATGTATAAATGACATGTTTATTGATTTTAATGAGATGTATGTATGACATGTATATTGATATGTATATTTGATTTGCATATTGGTAATGTATGCTATGCTTTTTCATATCATGTTGATGTTGTTGTTGTTTGATTTACAAAATTTATTATGAGTATGCTAGTGATTTCTCTATTTTTAAATTAAATTTGAGATGTATCACTCATTTAAATTTAGAGTTTTCATATAATGTTTAACTTTGGTTTTATGAAATTGTTTAATTTGGATTGTGATTGCAAAAACATATAAGTTCCATTAATGCCAAATAATGTTTAACTCTTCTTCAAGGTGAATTATTTGTTGTCCAACAAGATACAATATGTTTATTAAACATGTTTACAAACAAAAATACATAAATATGATGAGTGAAATGATTGTGATTTGAATAATTATGTCTTTTTCATATATTGTAATAATAACGTTATGATATAATTATTCACTAATAATAATAATAATAATGTAATAATAATGGTGCAACAATCCCTCTAATTATAGGACCATTATGATTAGCCCCATTTTAACCAAGCTATATGGAAGTATTTTGGAAAATAAGATAAGCATATGGATATAAAGCCAAGGAAAAAGAGCTAAAGGTCAGCCCAACTTTAGAGGTTATCATTCAATTGTGAACCACCTTATCACGCTTAGGATCATTGCAAAGGAGTGTCGCAATAATAAAACCAATTTCATTTGTTGTTTCGTTGACTTTAGGAAATATTTTGACCTTGTGCCTAGGACCAAACTTTGGAATATGTTAGAAGAGATAAAAGTTCCATCCGGGATGAGAGATGCTATGGTAAGGTTGTATGAGAACGCTATTTCCAAGTTTAGGAGCAATCAGGTTTGGTCAAAAGAAATCAATTGCACTATAGGAGTCAATCAAGGTTGTCACGTATCCCCTACCTTTTTGGCATTTACATTCACAAGTTAGAAGAATGTTTGGAAGTCGCACATTGTGTTGGACCAACTCTTGCTAGTATAGTCATCGTCCTTCTTCTCTTTGCCAAATATATTGTTCTTATTATAAGGAATTCCTATGACTTTAGTGAGCAACTTAGAATCCTCAGGGACTTATGATCTATTACACTGTAAACACTGACAAAACGAAGGTTATGATCATTAAATCCAAAAAGATCACCTATGATAATTTTGTATATGACAACGATATCTTGGAGGAAGTGCCTTCGTACAAGTATCTTGGAATCAATATTCATCACAAGCTCAATTGGAACTATAACATTGAGAAAAGGATAAATGGAGGGTGGAAAGCTTATTATGTTCTTCAAATAATTGTAAATTAATAGACCTTTGGCTATGGGATGAGAAAAATATCCTCTTTGAGACTCTTGTCACTTATGTTATCTTATAAAGTTTGGGGATGCAGTATCTCTCAAGAATCCTGGAGAAAGATAAAGCATATCCAAAAGAATTTTATAACTTGTAATATTAAAATTAAAGGCAATACACCCTAACCTATCCTCCTCATATAAGCGAGCCTTCCCCCCATTGAGAGCAAAACTATGATTAGGTACTTAATGTACAAGAACAATATAAACAACATGAATAAAAAGAGGCTCCCAAAAATTTATTTAAACTCGAGCCAAAATCATTAATGACTCAAGCAGGGATGACATAATGATGTCAAGTCTTGGCTAAATCACTGGGGAATAAAAAAAGAAGTTATTCTGCAAAATATCAATGATATTAAAAATATTGTACAAGCTAAATTTAAGGAGAATCTATGGTGTGATGAAGAATGAAAGGATAAAAGAAAATTAAGATATTATAAGGAGGTGGTTAACCCTAATATTGAAGATCAAAAGTATCTCTATGTTTTGACTAGCCTAAGGAAGAGAATCAATATTGTTAAAATAAGAACTAATTCTCATGAGTTGCATAGTGAAACTGGGCATTGGAAAATTCCCAAAACACCATGGCTGAAAAGAATCTGTCACCTTTGTGACACCAAGCGGGTTGAAGATGAAAAACACTTTATCCTAGAGTGCCTAGTGTATACCCAAATTAGGTCTCAATTTAAAAATATTTGTCACAATACCAACCTTCGTAACCTTCTAAGTCATCAAAACTTTAGTGATCTTGGAATGCTTCTCTTAATGCTTTTCAAGCATTGAAACAACATTTTAAAGAAATTCAAGTAATCTCTTACTTTTCTTAAGGTCCGATAGACCAATTTTGGTCTTAGTGGACGTTAACCATCATCATCATTAATTTTTATTAGTCAAAGATTACAAGACAAAGCTATCATTAATTTTTATTAGTCAAAGATTACAAGACAAAGCTATAATATAATTGTTTACTAAAATCACAATCATTATATTTTATTTTTCCAAAGATTTGGTTAATTTATATTATTCGACTATTATAATATATTAAATTTATTCAATCAAGTTTAAATTATTAAATATAAATAATATATAATAATCAATTTTGATCTATACACTTTTTATGAAATGGTTTTCCAATATTTAACTCTATTACCAACTTTATGAATATTCTATTAAAAAAGTATGTAAAAGTATGTAAGTATTAGTTGAATCTTCTATTTAAAAAGTATGCTAAGTATTGTATTTCGTTTATTTTGTATTAACATGTATACAAATATTGGATTTGGTTAATGAATGAAAAAAATAATTTGAATAATTACTCTTATGAAATATTATTTTTTCATTTATTTTAATGATAATGTTATAATAATTGTTCATAATTAAATTTATTATAGTATATTAATTTTTTTTTTATTTAAAAATTATAATTAATTAAATTTATATTATTAAATATAAAAACAAAATCATTAATAACAATGATTTTAGTATACACACTTTGTTTCAAATGAATTTATGATTTGCTCTACCACCAACTTTATGAATATCCTCATAAGGAGATGTATTTTGGTTAGAGAAAAAATAATTAATTTGTTAAGGTTAAAAGAACATTTAATTAAATAAATTTTATATTAATATTTAAAAATTTAAAAATATTAATAAAACTCAATAAATAAAATAAACAAAAGTCCTTGTGTAGATGTTATAGGACTTAGTCCCCATCTTTGATGTAATGATTGTATCTAACATGAATAAGTATATATTTATTTTAATTTTTAATTTTTCAAACAATAAAAAAATTAAGGTTGATTTTTTAATATCTTCATATATATATATATATATATATATATATATATACACACACACACACACACATTAAAATATATCTTTATTACTGTATTATATGAATACATTGTCAATTTTGTGATATCTCAATTAATGCTTAGTAATTCAAAAATTAACATAAACATATGTTAATATAATGCAACATACATTTACTATAATAAACAATAAATATGACAATAAAAATATTTCAAAACCACAATTTATGCTTGTACTATTTAATGTAGTTTCAATATGATGGTTGTAAAAGGTTGTTAACTTTTCATATCCAACATTATAAAATGAAGAAAACTAACACAACTGACCAATTATAGATACCCATAATAAAATCACACATTCACAATATAAATGTTGAAACAAAATATTTACATATCGCTCTTCGTTGCCATCACCTTGATTATCTTCCTCACTTAGCATTATAACAATGTTGTTCTCAAAAAAGTGTTTTGATCTCAGATCATGTCTCAGTATGAACCACCAATCACCATCCAACACATTTGGATTAAAAAACACTTGGTTGCAGTGCTTTAGGAAAACATAAGGCTCCTAGGTTTCAACCCACAATTTTTTTTAGAGTTAATACATATTATCCCACTATCACAATCTTCCTTTACATTTCTCCAGTTGAAGGTATCCCACCACTTGCAACTAAAAATAACACATTGAAAAGACGAGAAGTCCATCTACATGATATCTTGTATCTTTCCAATGTAACCTAACCTCCCCTTTATTAGGTTTTGATCATGGTGGCTAGCATGACTAGATTGGCCGAACTCGACCTCCACTCCAAAATATTGTGTGATGTGTCCATCATCGACATCCTCAGAGTGAAAATTATGTTTATATCCCTACATAGATGGGAACAAATGCACCTGTAAAAATGCCAACAAAGGACGACGCCATATGCCTAATAACGTATGCATCAATAAAAACATAATACATGCTACAATTCAAATGTGTAATATTATAGATTGAATGTGGCACTCAGATAGGTTATTACAAAGTTGTTGCACCCAATCCCTATGTTTAGTGCATCTAGCTCTTCTCCAAGTGGGTAATGACTAGACATGACATATTTCTCTATATTCAGTCCAGCCACCCACTTGTTGAGACAAATTTTTGGTATATTTTCTTTTAAATGATCAGGATAAGACACGCTTCTACCATTCAACCATATGAATGCTTTCCTGTCACTGTCTCATTTCCTTCTTTTCTCTTCATACACTGCGACCCATGGTTACATTGCCTCCGCATTGTAAAGAATGAATTTACTAATGACATCAATTTCTAAATTTGTTGATGTATGCAAGAATTCAAAATGAATAGTATGAGATCAAATATATATTATCAACTTCAGTGTAAACAATTACTTTGTACAAATTTGACAAAATATAAATGAATTATTCTTTATCATGCACCTCTTTCCGTTCATTTGGAGTAGCTCCCCTTCCCTTTTCTCCTCATCCCGTTGGTTGTCCCAAACCACTGTCCCTGGTGTGTTGTCATTTTGCTTTATATACTCATTGGCATAATAAAACGACTCGTATACTATGTACCCATCTGCCATAGATCCCTCTAGTTTTTCCCTTTGTCGAACAAACCCCTTCAATTTTTTCATGTACCTCTCTAAGAAGAACATCCAACAACATGAGAGCACCCTAGTTAATTCAACCTCCATAGGTAGCTAAATTAGAATATGGACTTGCAAGTCCATAAAAATCATGGGTAGTTCCTTCTCAAACATACAAACAATCTTAGATATCTCTCGACACCACCATGGAATGCTACCCATATGAATCTCCTTTGATGTGATCCAACATACAGATGCAAATAATTTTGATATGGCACATCGCAGGTCCTGGGGGAAGTCATGGTTCACACAACCACACACGAGCAAAGGATAATGACACTACAATATAGACACATACATCATTAATTGGCATAAAATTGTGAGGGCATAATATATTTTTACCTACATTATATAAGAATAATCATGTATTCAACATACAAACCCTTAGAAGGTTCATATGTTCATGTGATTTCAACCCCAACAAATTCCCTTCTACAGTGAAGCAACATTGTAGAGTCGACACATATAAAGAAGGTGCCATCACCCCTAATATAACATCCTTCACCATCGAAAGATCATCTTTCTTCAAAATGCATGGAACATCACCTTCTTTAAAAACCAAGAGGGACTAGCCTCTCCTCTACTTTCTTTTATTGGCCAATGTCTCTTTTTAGTATTCGAAGAAATAATATCTCTCCTAACAACAAATGTGTCACTTTTATTTGATGAGATGTGCCTCCAATAGAAGATGAAACATTTTTGAATATATGCATGGGATCTAGTAAGTGAAAAATCTTAAGATGCTCCCAATATGAAAGCTCATAAAATACAGATTTCCTTTTCATCCCAATGAGAATTTTCTCAACATAGGTGCCAAAAAATTTAGAATTATTGAACATAGGTTCCTCATTTTTATCAAACAATTATGCCATTTCCTAATCCTTCTCAGTGCCATATGCCCTAATCCAATATGTCGTTGTGATTATTCCAGGTCTTCAGGTTCTCTCTAGTTTACCATTCAAAATAGACGCAAATCTTCTATAAGGGCGTTCTTCTGGGAGGAATACCCTCAATTAGTAGTACACCGCCTTTCATAGGTGGTTGGATCACCTAGTATTTATAGAAAGTCCACAACTTTTACATCCATGATACCCTTTTGTAACAAGACTTGCAATGTTATTATATACAAATTGATCAACATGATTACCATAGAAAATTCCTAGTCAAGGATAATTGTGCATGGTGTACACACATATGCCATACAACATAAAATACCTATCTATTGGGATGGGTATTTATGCATCATATACATGTATCCCTTCCCAAAATTGCTTAAGTTCATCGATCAATGGTTAGAGGTAGACACCCATTCTCTTCACTTGTCTTCTACTTGGGACTATAAGAGCCATCATAAGATGTTCATTCTTCACAGATAACCATGGGGGGATATTATTATTGATCACTACCATTGGCCAAATATAATAGTTGGTATTTTGGAGGGAATACGGGTTAACTCCATCCACAAATATACTCAATTGTAGGTTCTGTACTTCATCCTTGAATTTATTAGGCCATGTATCCTCTATATACTTCATGGATACTGAATCTGCTAGTATTCACATAACTCTCGACTCACTTCTATGTGAGGCATGCCACCCCTGCAACATGACTATTTGTTTGCAACAAAAGAGCCTTTGAATCCTTGAAATCTTAGGCATGTTCCTCAATATATTATGAGGAGGACCATGTGCCTTACCCTTGTTTTTTTTATTTTTGGTACTTGTCGTGCCCACATTTTGGACATATCTCTTTGTTTGCATATTTGTCTCTGTATAGAATACAATCATTCGGACATGCGTGATATGATATGTACTCAACACCCAATATTTTCAACATTTTCTTTGCCTTTGCACAACTATTAGGCAAGATATTATCACTCGAAAGTACCTTATCTTTGAGTAACATACAATTAGTGGGTAATAGAAATGTACATTTTCATTAAATTCATGCATAAAATCAACCATTTTCTTCCTTCATTGTGTGACAAGATTCTTTAAAAAATTAGGGGACTTAATGGTTAATTACCTCAAAAGTGTTGAGAAATATATGTTTGGCATACTAGACATTGCTTTCAAGTTGTATAGTAACATTGTTGTCTCTTTTTGGGTAGACCTTGACCCCTGTCTAAAGAGAGGGGTGGTGGAAGTAGATTTCAGGCTTTTGAAGAACGTATCAATGATATCAACGCCATCCCCTAGTTAATTTTGCTGGAATGCATGTAACAACATTCCCTCCATGGCTTGGGTATCCCATACAAAATCATCCATACCAACCTCTATATCATTGCCTTCATCCCCAACATGTGAAGAAATAATGTTACTATAGAGGTTTTGAATTGGTGACTCAGGACGTAGTGAGAATTGAATATGTGGTTGATTCAACCATGTTTGGTATGCTTCCTCTTCGATTTGTGCTTGTTTAATAACAATATCTTGATTTGACATCATAATTGGGTGCCACGGTAGATGGTCAATAGGTTGCTTTTCGTTAGAATCTTGATCATGAAAATATTGAACATTACATTGATAATATTAGTAACACAATTCATTTAGTATGTTCAAACATTATACCAAACATTTATTAGAAGCATTGATTTTTTTTTCCCAAAAGTAAACATGCAACCAACCACTTTATAAAACAAATGTCAAATTAAGCAATACATTTGGATTAGTTCTATTGAAAATCCAAAAAAACAATTACTCAATCATCATTTTCTTACGCCCCAAGGGGATGTGTAAAGGTAGACCCAATGCAAGGCAATTTTGACGAGTGGTTGGTGGTTTATGAAAGTTATAGTTTATTAACAACTCGTCACCAGGAGACAAACTATGTTTTTCATGCACAATAACAAATCTGGATGCCTTCCTTTTCACAAGAAACTCTTTGTCATTGGAACATTCCTCAAAGGAACAATTTTCACTAAATAATGAGGAACTACAACTATTTATGAACCTTGCAATGTTCCCATGAGTTCGTGGATGACTATCGATATGTAACATGTTTTTCCTGTTAAAATTTTCAGAAGCATAACCGTTCATGCACACACTATACATGGAAATGCTATGTTTGTATTTAAAAATATTCAAGTAATTAAACCAAATATATATAGGACCAAATAATGGCATAAGTGCCACTGATTGTTTGGGAGGAACAAATACATGTGAAAAGATGAAAAACTTAAGATTTGCAACATTTATTTTAGATTTGGAAATCATATAACTATTACCAAAAAAAGAGAATTCGGTTCCAACATTAGGCACATACATGGAAGAAGGCCAAGTGCCATATAAAGATCAGTTATTACAGGTTTGATATTTAATTTGCAGATGGATAGGAAGAGGGAAGTCATCACTACCTTCCAACAATTGAATGACTGTGGTGTGTATTTGGAAAATTTTGCTCTCAACTCATACAACTTTTTGGATCTCATAGTGGAGATGTTTTGGGTAGTATTAATATCATACTTTGGCTCACATGTCAGGACCCAAATTCTTATAATCTAATACATAGATAACACCACAACCTGCAACCAATAACTAATAAAAGTAGAGATACATGATTCATTCTTTCATATATTACAAGGAGTAAGTGGTGGGTAATTTACCTGATAACTGGTGATCAAATTACCTATGGCACTCCAATCCTCAATCTTGCAAGCCACAACAAAGTGTAGGGGATGAATCTCCTCCTAACCAACCCCCCAATCATCATGATTGAGAGCCCCCAAACCCTCAATCCACTACTATGCCATCTCTTCTTAGCCTTGTCCTTCAATTGCCCCAAGCAAAAATAGATGTCCTCTTCTCCTTCTTCTCCATCCTTATATAGAATCCATCCATGATAAAGGACTTGATCCCTAGGATCCACTTTCCATTATTTAATTATTTATTTATCTTACTTTTTGTTTTCCCATAAACTTATGTTATTTTTAGTGTTTTTCCATAACATACCTTTACTTGTTTTACTCCTTTCTTTTATTACCCAATTTTTGTTTTAAAGTATTTATTATGACCCCTTAATGATAATGATCTTACTTCTTTATTAGTAACATTTATTTATAATAATATGGGGCATGACATACTACCTCCCTTCAAGAACTTCGTCCCAAAGTTATCGTTGATTATGTTGCTTATAGGTTTTTAATTAACTCCCCAAATCTTCCACAACGCCCTTTATTATCTCCTCATATCTTCCACATCACCCTCTGCTAAAATAGTATAATTCCATCGGCCATAATATACATTGAAATCTCCCAGGAAGCGCAAGAAAAAATCTAGCAGTTCTTCCCAACTTACAAAACCAGGCTCAAAGCCTCTCGGTCTATTAGGGATCAAAGCCATCAGACCTCATCTTGGTCTATCGGGGCTCTAGGGAACCAAACCAAGGAATCTAGGTCTACTAGGGCTCTAAGGCACCATACCTCATCTTGTCTATCAGAGTTCTAAGGCACCAAACCAAGGCATCTAGGTCTATTAGGGATCTAAGTCACTGGACCTCATATTGGTCTATTAGGGCTCTAACTAACCAGACTAATGCATCTAGGTCTATTAGGGATCTAAGGCACCAAAACTCATCTTAGTCTATGAGGGCTCTAAGGTACCAAACCAAGGAATCTCAGTCTATTAGGGTTATAAGGCACCAGATTGAGGCATCTTGAAAGGCTGGACCAAAAATCTCTTCTTATACTCCCCTAGGTACATAGTCCCATGCATCGAAGTCCAATCTCATAACTCCACCAACAAACAACACTCTAGCCATTCTATGGACTTCGACGTCACAATTCCAATACAAGGTATAATAATCACTGATATAAGTAGTTGATTGAGTTCTCTACAATCCATAATGTTTTACTTGTAATATTCTCCTTCATGGTTATGGGATCACGCGAGATCATCAAATAAACTAGCTCTCTCAACCACTGGTGGATTTCCCGACAATCACCACCTCATAACATGGAACCAATGCATTAGTAATAATCATAATATCACCATATTAAAGAAAGAATCCACATGCGAACTCTCGCATGTCATGACGAGAATAAAACATCAATGTCATCACCACATGCTCATGCATGTCATCATAAAACATCTTATCATAACATATTTCCATGCAATTACATCATGTCATCATATTATGAGATACTATCATAAAAATATAACCTCAACACATATTTATCAAACACATAGTTTTTCATCAACACAATTAAATGAAATCACATAACATCGCATCTAAACCCCATAGTCTCTTAACAACATAACATCATGAATATGAAGAAATAAACCATCACATACATTATTATCATGATTTACCAACAAAATCAAGCCCCTAGCTTGCAATATCAGGAATATGAACTATCACATTTAATGCAAGAATTATAATTAAAGCATCCATCTAGAGCATGGATCTACTTAGTTAAGTTTTTCATCCCAATCTAACTCAACAAAGGATCATTAGTACTATGAGTACATGATACTGACTATTTATTGATTATCATTTCCTCTTCTTTCAACAAGAAGGTTGACATTTTATGAGATATGTATAGTCACCTTACCAATGTGCTAGAGTTTTTGTTGAATTTCACATAGACCCCCATCATCTAGAGCCATAATCTCTAGTCACTGACATACAAGCTTCTTACTCTTCATTTGTTGATCACAAAAATCAAGCCAAGTCATCGTAATTCTTAACCCCTCAATAAGAGGCTACATCCTTGAAGAAACATTGAGAAAATAATATTTCGATATGCCTAAATGGTTTCCTTTTACAAATTTTTCATTCACATCTTGTTATTGCTAAGGATTCATTTCCTTGCAACTGAACAAATTCATGTCTAGGAGACGCATAAGAACAACATCAACAACATCTCTACTGATGATTATGTTTCTGACTTCTTCATCATATAATAAGTTGTAGGTTTTGGTTGAATCACCATATCCAACAAAGATACATCTTTTGGATTTGCTATCCAATTTCTGCCTTCTCATATGGTATATGCACATAAGCTAGGCTCCCAAATATTCTCAAGTGAGTAACATTAGTTTTCCGTCCTATTCAAAGTTATTCATGAGTAACATTTCCTAATGTCTTGGTCAATCTTCGATTCAAAAGATAAATTGTAGTATGAATTGCATCAACCCAAAATTGATTTCCCAAAAATCTACCTTGGAGCATACTTCTAGCCATTTTGACAATGACTCTATTTTTCCTTTCTACTACACCATTTGTTGTAGTGTGCATGGAGTAGTGAATTTCCTTTTAATTTTGGTCTGCTTGTAATAACTCATGAATTCTTTATATCTGTTTATTCTCCACCATTGTCTAACCTTTAGACACTTTAACTTCTAGTTGTTCTCTTTCTCCCCTATTGATTTCAAAACTTCAAATTTTTTCTTTAGAAAATAGACCCAAAATCTTCCAACTGTAATCATCAATAAATGTAAAGAAATATTTTGATCCTGTTAGTGATTGTGTTTGCATGGACCCACACAAGTCACTATGAACCAATTTTAAAGGCCTTATTTCTCTCCAAGCTCCATCTTTGTCAAAGGTGTTCTTGTGTTTTTTTCCTAACATACATGCTTCACATATTGATTTATCATGCTTAAGAAAAGAAAGCCCAATCGCCATGTTAAAATGTTTCCTAAGATCCAAGTAATTGTGATTAATGCGACCAAACCTTTCATGCCACAATTTTCCTATATTCACAATTGATGCATTCATGTTTTGTTGTAGACGATTTGATGTATCTAACTTATTCATCCCATTTTCTTCAAAATCTTGACTAATAACTTTAAACTTCCTTTCCATATCTTTGATTAAACAATTGTTTTCTTGGAATTCAACAATAAGATTTTGCTTTTCTCTTGTGATTTGACTATTAGAGAGCAAATTCCTCCTTCATCCCATTGCACACAAAACATTATCAACAATGCCAATTTTCCCATCATACATTTGGATTCTAGTGGAACCACTTCCTTCAGCTTGATGTTTCCTGCTGTCCCTGAGATCCTTGAGAATAAATGTTTCATCACTTCCTTCCTTAGTGAGAGTTGTAAAAATGTCTTTGATTGAAGTCACTTGGTGGGAGCAACAACTATCCAAATACCAATTATCATATTCATTATCCTTGGTGTGGACATAAATAAGTGTGTGCCACTTGTCTTCTTCTCTTTGATCCTTATCTTCATATGTGACAACATTCTTGTGATAATTCCATCCTCTGCTATTGTGGAAATTTTTTACTCCTCTAAAATTGTGATCTCTAAAATTGTTGTTCCTTCCTCTGAAGTTTGATGAAGTGATATCTCTAAAAGTGTACTTGTGCTTCCTCCATTTTTATCCCAACACTCATTTTCCCAATGGCCATTTCTTCCACAATGAAAATAATTTCTAAACTCCCTGCTTTGATATTGGACAAGATGTTGTTGTCCTCTAGATACCTTTCCCTTTCTCTAGTTTGGGAGGAAAATGCATGCTCATATTCATCATTGTGGTGATAACCACATTCTTCATCAACCAAAATGTCCTTAATTCATCAATGAATAATGTGCTTTTATTCTTGGAAATGTTGATGGTAGTTTTGCAATGTTGAAAGCCATCATGCAAACTAGTCAAAATCACATCAATAAAATCCTTATTCGAGACATTATAGTAAGAGCACTTAAATGTGTTTTTTAAATCCTTCATCGTTCTTATATGCTTGGAATTGAATCATGAAACCTCATTTTAATGCTTTATAGCTTGGTCTTCTTATGCATTGATCTGGTGGTGCTGTCAACTTCAAATAATGTTTTTAACTTGTCCTATTGTTTAGATGCTAGTTCTACTCCTTTGAAATACACAAGAATATGATTTGCAACATTTAATCTAATAAGTTTTCTAGCATGGATGTTCTTTTTATTATATGCTTCCACAACATTATTATCTTCACAACGTGGTGGAGTAATGACTTTACTCACTACAAGTAGACATTATCATCTCCCAAGATATCTTGCATTTTATCTTTCCAAGTAATGTAATTTGATTCACCAACCAACTTTTTATTTTGTGCAAATAATGTAATGGTGCTTTCCATTTTATGCCAAGTGAAAAATGAAAGTGTGCCAAGATAATAGTAATAACTAAGAGAACAATACACAACTTCATCCCACTTCTCCCCGGGATTTCTCCCCGGGATTTGAAATCTATCCGTAAATTGGGACTTCATCACCACCACCTCAATGATTTTTTTGTTTAGGGTTACCACTATTGTTTGTGGATATACAATATGCATAAGCAAATTATGATGGCATGCTTAAGACAGAAAAGGATGGCCTCAATACAATGTCAAAATATTCTTACTGGATCATGAAAATGCATGTGCCATATAAACAACATAAATACCCCTAACATAACAATCAAACCAAACTTCAAGTGGCCTCATGAGTTGACCATAAAGGTATGATAAGCCTAGGGACAAAGCACGTGGTTGTTGAAAGGTCACAAAAAAAAATTCGCTAAAAGGTCACCGAAAATACCACATATACCACATTAGTGGTCCTGACCTTTTGACACATAGATCCACTAGCACACAACGAGCATTGACTTCTTTATTTCTGGCAGATTTGCATAGATTTGGCAACTAGCAACTAGGAAAATCTGTTGGTCTTTTGAATGGCATATTCATGTGCTCAATTCTTGCTCATAAATTGCTTCTCGAATGTCATCTTGGAGCGTGGAATGTGATCTGTCTCAACCCACTCATTCTCCTATTGTCTTCGCCAAGCACCAAATTCCAATTTGTTGTCTATAGATTGTCATTTAAATTATTATGATAATAGATAGGAAATGGGGTTGGAAAAACTGAATGTGGTTGGAATTACGGATTTCTAAAACTAGTAACCAGGAAAAAATTTGTGTTCCCAAATGTTGCCAAAACAATAGAGAATTCAACGTGTGTGTGTTTTTTCTTTAAAATTTAAAATACGTATTTCTCTTAGCATGCATTGGTACATTCCAAGACTCTATATTATTTAATGTGTGAAAAATGCTTTGAAAGTTATTTGCTATAGGTTTGTGAGCACATGGACATAAGAAAAGGAATTTCTTGTCATGAAAAAGAACCAGTTTTCAGTGCTCATTTAACTTTCAATATTTACCAGCTTTAGCTTGAAACATATATTTTTTTCAAGATTCAAAAGCCATATTGTCCCAAAACTCAAAATTAAAATAGACAATGCATTGAACTAACTTTGAAGTTCTTATTCAACATTGTCTACCTAAAATTGTGCTGCTTTCAAACAAAAACGTTACTAAGAAATTCACTTTAAAGGGATATTAAATTTGTTAGACAAAAAATATATGGACAATAGAGATAATAGAAATCACAATACTACTACTAGTTTAGAACTAGATGTCTCATTTCTCTGTTGTCGATAATTTTTCTTAATTCTCTGGGTTGAAAACTTTTTAAAATTTGGATTTGACCTGTAGATGAAGCTGAACATATGAAGTTATATACGGGTTTTCTAATCAGTCGTCACTAATTAATATTTATTTTAAGAGACATGGGGCAAGTGGCCTATTAAGTCTGATAAACATTGCATGGAGGAAAAATCTTAACCGGATCAACAAGTGGGAAATGCATATGAGCTGTCTTAGAGCTAGAAAAGATCAAATAGGAGATGGAGCTACTATTCTGATACCATATACTACAATCATTAAATAAATTTATCATCGTTGGGTAGATGAGAAAAAATAAAGGTATCAATATTGGGTAGGAGAACCACCCAAAATGGCTTGAAAGATAATCAAGGATTATACAACTCGGTGAAATTATCAAATATTTGGGCATCTCTCCAGTTAATAAATGGAAGTAGGTGTTAAAATATATATGAAACAATGTTGTGGCAATGCCATTATCTCTAGCAAGCATTAATATTGGGTAGGAGAACCACCCAAAATGGCTAGAAAGATGATCAAGGATTATACAACTCATTGAAATTATCAAATATTTGGGCATCTCTCCAGTTAATAAATGGAAGTAAGTATTAAAATATATATGAAAACAACGTTGTGGCAATGCCATTATCTCTAGCAAGCATTTATGCAAATAAAGTCCATAATATTAACACTCATACTATTTATCTCGGATCTACAGGGTGCAGGGAAACTGTGCACAACACAGTTATAAATACTGCGTGCCACAAAACTTCGTCACTGAACACTCGAGACTTACCGCACAATCGACAACCTACTGGATTTACTACGCGCTGAGATAAACACTTAATGGAATGATTTATGGATGCAGAACAACACAATGCTATGCTTAGCACATAAAATCAGAAATACAGATGAAATTATGAACACAAAAACTACTTGATATTAATAACGTCAACGCAATGCGCGATTATAGAATGTAAAACTATAACGAGCTTCAACTCCAACAACTTCTGCTGATTTTACAGACACTTAGCTTGTGCTCTCAAAACTCTTGTTCGACTTCTCAGCTGTTGTTGTTTCTCCTTCCTGACTCTGTTCACTCTACCTCTCTACATCTGTGTCTTTTGGATGACTATAGATTCAGACTTATAAAGACCGTGATTGACACTTCTTACAGAAGAAAACCGACTTACCATTTAAGACATGATAAATTCGACTGACTTTTCAACTACTTAACTGAACTCAAGAAAGATAAAGATCGGTTCCATTAATTTAACTCCTCTACTTGCTGAATGATAAAATTGATCTTGCGTAAACATGTGACTTTGAATTTCCAGACTGACAGACAAAACTACAGACTGACAATTCGGCTGACTGACAAATCTACTAACAAATTGACTAACTAACAAATCGGCGGAGACGTAAAGCTCACCGACTTGTAATTACTATTTTCAATGCTACCCCTTAATTATAAGTAGGTGGGATCAAAAATTGAGTTTACATTTTACTGTAACTCATCTATTACTGCGTAGACTCCCAGACTACTGCACAAATGGTGAAATACATCTCTTGCTAAAGATTTTGTGAAAATATCTGCAACTTGTTCTTTTGATCTGCAAAACTCTAAACAGATCTTTTTGATTCTTTGATAAAATTACGGCTGAATTGTTGTCACAAAATATTGTATTTGGTTTCTCTTGTTCCTGCAACAAATCTTTTAACATCCTTCTCATCCAAACTGCTTGACAAGTTGTGCTTGTAGCTACGACGTACTCTTCTTCTGCTGAAGAAAGAGTCACTATGGGCTGCTTCCTTGATGCCCATGATACTATACCTATTCCAAGATGAAATGTGTACCCAGAGGTACTTTTTCTATCATCTATGCTGCCTCCATAATCACTATTAGTGTATCCAATAAGTTTGAAATCTTCTGAAGTAGAATATCTAATACCAAAATATTTTGTTCCACTCACATATCTCAATATCCTCTTTCCTGCCTTCCAATGTGATTCTTTTGGAGTTTCCATGAACCTTGAGATTAGACTCACTCCATACATAATATCAGGTCTTGTTGCTGCTATATACATAAGACTGCATACCATTCTTTTAAACAGTGTGGGATCCACCTTGGACCTTTTATCTTCCTTGCTTAACTTCAGTCCTGTTATGACAGGTGTTGGGGCTACTTTGGAATTTATCATATTGAATCTTTTCAATATTTCATGCACATACTTAGACTGTGAGATAAATATATCAATTTTGGATTGGTGAACTTCTATTCCCAAAAAATATCTCATAAGCCCTAAATCAATGATTTCAAATTCATCCTTCATGACTGACTTAAATTCTTCTATGCCAAAATCACCTGTAAAAACAAAATCATCTACATATCAACAAACAATTAACATGTTACCTTATTGATTTGCTTTGATGTACATAGTTGGCTCACTTTCACTTCTCTGAAATCCATTTTGTGTGAGGTAGGAATCTATTTGACTGTACCAAGCTCTGGGAGCTTGCTCTAACCCATACAATGCTTTCTTCAATCTATACACCTTGTCTTCTTATCCTGGAACCTCATAACCTTATGGTTGTTCCACATAGAGTTCTTCTTCTAAATGACCATTCAAAAATGCCGACTTTACATCCATTTGATAAACTGGCCATTTGTTCTGCGCAACAATGGATAACACAGTTCTGACTGTGTCCATGCACACAATTGGTGCAAATGTTTCATTGAAATCAATTCCAGGTTGTTGTGTAAAACCTCTTGCGAATAGTCTTGCCTTGTGCTTCTACACATTTCCTTCTACATCTTTCTTGGTCTTATAAATCCACTTGACACTTATCACATCCTTGTCATCAAGTACATCTACCAATTTCCATGTCTGATTGTTCTCTATACATTTTATTTCTTCATCCATGGATTGTGCCCGTACATCATCTTTGACAACTTCTTCAAAAGTTAATGGATCATCTATTTGTGAAAACAGAGAAAAAACTGAAAATGAATTTGCTGTGTCCTCATTATAGATGTCACGCAGACTTCTTGTCTTTTTTGGTAACAAACTTGATAATGTTGGATCTGAAGATGTAGAACTACTTGGACTGCTCGCTAGAGTTTGCTGCACTCTAGGTGTAGATTGCGCACATGTTGTTCTTATTGGAGTATTCTACGCTATGATTTGTGTCGCAGTTCCAGGTGTAGAAGGGACCACGTACTGACTTGTATATGGTGTTCGAACCACTGCTTCTTTTGTGTCATCATGCTCCATCGCATCAATAATTTTGACTGTCTTTACTATGCTTCCATCCCATGCTTCATTCTCCATGAACTGAACATTGCGTCTGATTATGATTTTTCTTGCAATAGGATCATACAACTTGTATGCTTTTGTATCTTCAGAATATCCAACAAATATACATTTTTGTCCTTTTTTGTCCAACTTCTTTCTTATCTCATCTGAAACATGTGCGCATGCGACACAACCAAAAAATTTTAAGTGCACCACATTATGCTTCATTCATGTTCAGGCTTCTTGAGGAACTATGTTCTTCACACTCTTTGTAGGACATCTATTCATAATGCATACTGCAGTTGCTACTGCCTCAGTCCAATACTCATTTGACAAATGTTTGGCTACCAACATACTGCGGGCCATTTCCATTATGGTTATGTTCTTTCTCTCTGCGACACCATTTTGCAGTGGTGTATATCACGCGGTAAATTGCTTGTAGATGCCATGATCTTTACAAAAGTTCTGAAATTCTCTTGAAATGTATTCACCTCCTCTATCAGTTCTTATACACTTGATGTAATAGCCACTTTGTTTCTCCACAAGAGATTTAAACTGCTGAAAACAACCCAATGCTTCAGATTTATGCTTTAGGAAATAAATCCATGTCTTTCTTGAGAAATCATCAATGAATGTCAGAAAATAATTACTGCCTCCTATAGATGGTGTTTGCATCGGTCCACAAATGTCTAAATGTATAATTTCTAGTGGATCTTTTGCTCTATATGACTTGCCAACTGTAAATGATTCTCTGTGTTGTTTTCCAAAAATACAACCTTCACATATTCTTTTTGGTTTTTCAATTAATGGTAAACCTTTTACCATATCCTTTGTGTGTAACAGCTTCAAACCTCCAAAGTTCAAATGTCCAAATCTGAAATGCCATAACCAGGAGTCATCCTGTACTTCAGATTGGAATGTTTCCTTCATCTCTACGCCACTTTCTACTTTCTTGGTACTGCGCGCACTATTTTCTTCATTGGAACTGCGCGCACTTGCTGCTGTAAATGCAATATCTAACTGCACATATTTTTGTTTACCACTAGCTTGCGCTGCATTTTTCTTCTTAGCTAGATTCAATGTCAATGGAAACATTTTGTTACTTGTCATTTGGATTCTTGCAATAAGTTGAATGCTTGGGCATCTGTCCATAATCATACAATGATTATCTTCCATATAGATTCTGTATCCTTTATGTAACAATTGTCCCGTGCTCATCAGATTATGCTTAAGACAAGAAACACAATATACATCAGGCATAAATTTTTGTTCTCCTTGTTTAGCTAAAATGTTATACTGCCTTTTCCTAAGACAATGACTTGGATATCTGTTCCAGGTGTAACCTTGGTTTAGACCGACTCATCCAAACTAGAAAACAATTCTATGTTTCCTTTCATGTGGTTATTGTAGCCTAAATCTAAATACCATATGTCACATGGACTTTCTTGAGCAACATTGCATTCAACTGGGGAAATTATAGGAATTGATTCAATGTGCGCCATAAACATAGGACTGGATGGACTATTTTCATTGTGAGAGTGATGTTGACCTTGCTTGTTATGATTATACTGTCTCTTCCCGCACTCATATGCATAATGCCCATAGTTTTTACAGTAATGGAACTAAATCTTTGATTTATCGGTTCTCTGACCAATTGGCTGACTGGTATTTGGGTTTTGATCTCTTCCACCAGTATTTCTAGGACTGTTACTACATCCACCTATGACAAAAATTCTTCCTCTACCTCTATTGTTAGCTCCCCCCCTTCCTCTTCCACGACTTATAGATGAATGCGTGGAAAATGGATTCTCTAATGACATACTTGACCTATTCAATCTGTGTTCATGATTAATGAGGGAAGCTTGCAGTTCATCTAGACTAAACTAACTCAAGTCTTTGCTTTCTTCCAGTGTCACAACAAGGGTATCAAATTTAGGAGGAAGACCCCTAAATGCCTTTTCAACAAATTTTCTATCTTCTATGGTTTCACCATGAGACTTAATCTGATTTATCAGGACAATAACATGGGTATAAAATGAATCTACTGAATCTGTATCTTTCATTGACAAAGTTTCAAAATATCTTCTAAGAATTTGTAGTTTAGAGGTCTTGACTTTGTCCATACCTTGATAAGAGGTTTGTAATATGTCCCATGCTTCCTTGTCTTGCTTTTCTGATGCAACTTTTGGGAGTATTCTCTCATGCATGGCTTGATGTATGTAAAACATTGCCTTTCCACCCTTCTTCCTTTGATCTTTCAAGACATCCTTCTCAACTTGTGTGAGTGCATTATATGCTGTCTGGTTTGTTGGTTCCACATAACCATTCTCAACTATCTCCCATAAATCTTGACCTTGGAATAGTGCCTTCATGGTCAAGGACCACATCCCATAATTCTTGCCTGTAAAAGTGGGAGGTTGCAGATTTGAAGTAGAAGCCATATTTCACTTTTCAACAGAGTTTTTGCTCTTGAACTTGTTCTGATAGAACCTTCTTTTGATCAACCTTCTCTGATACCAAATATCAGATCTACAATGCACAAGGAAACTGTGTGCAACGTAGTTATAAATACTGCATGCTACCAAAATTCGTCACTGAACACTCAGGACTTATCGCGCAATCGAAAACCTACTAGATTTACTACGCGCTGAGATACAAATCTTAATGGAATGATTTATGGATGAAGAACAACACAGTGCTATGATTAGCACATAAAATGAGAAATACAGATGAAATTATGAACACACAAACTACTTGATATTAATAAATTCAATGTAGCACGTGATTACCGAATGTAAAACTATGATGAGCTTCGGCTCCAAGAACTTCTGTTGATTTTACAGACACTGAGCTTGTGCTCTCAGATTTCTTGTTCAACTCCTCAACTGCTGTTGTTTCTCCTTCATGACTCTGTTCACTCTACCTCTCTACATCTGTGTATTTCGACTGACTAGAGACTCAGACTTATAAATATTGTGACTGAGACTTCTTACAGAAGCATACTGACTTACCATTTTAAGAAATAATAAATTTGACTGAATTTTCAACTACTTAACTGAACTCGAGAAAGATAAAGATCGGCTCCATTAATTTAACTCCCCTGCTTGCCGACTGATAAAACTAATCTTGCATAAACGTGCGACTTTGAATTTGCAGAATGATAGAAAAAACCATGGATTGACAATTCGAATGACTGACAAATATACTGACAAATCGACGGAGACGTAAAACTCACCAACTTGTAATTACTATTTCCCACAATTTAATCTTCATCAAGTAAGTTCATTTTCAATAGATCGAAATGATATATACAGAAATGGATTTTAAATAATATTTATCTTTTCCTCAAGGATCGTTGGAGTAAAAGTTTGAAAAAGAGAACAACGATCAATTCATAGGCATGAGAACACCTTGAATGGAAAATCCCAAGAATGAACTAATATATCGTGCTCTTATTCTACAAGACATGACCTTGTACTAGATATGCACTACACTGAGTGCTTCAAAATGATCATTTTCTCTTGTCAGTTGTAGTTCCTTGACTTCATACAGTAGGTGATGAGATGGTGAGTGGATTTCCTAGATGAGTAGAAAAAATAGTCCCAAAATGGTGTGGCCTAAACAACAAATAATGCTTGATCAAAATGAACAAGGAAATATAATCCGAAGGAAAAATAATTCCACACACTCAAAATATTGATAATTTCTAACATACCATTCTTGATCTTGTGTCTCAATCACAATTTGTTCACGTCACAGAGTTGGCATCTACACATATTTCTCACAGACAGGCTTTCGAATAGGAAGATGTAGATTGAGACACTTTACACATTCAAAGCAAAACATTAAGGAGGAGGAGCTACTAATTGTGATAGTTTGCACGAAAAACTATTTGTTTAAGGTTGGGTAAATCCAACCTCAATAAAATCCAAATCCAAAGATCTAGAATGACAAAAATTGTTCCAAAGTTAAAAATCCAAAACTGTCAAAATTGCTCCAAAGCTTGAAGATCATTTTTCCAAGAATATTGCCATTATTTCTCTTTGATCTCAATCATCGGTGTAAACATTGACCGACATATTTGATCCAAAACCTTATAAATAACATTTGAGAGCTAATTTTGAAAGATTAAGCTACACTTTTCCATAAACAATAACATTTTTGTTAGTTTTGTAGCTACCTTAAAGTTATGTTTTTGCGCTCTTGGTCGTGCATTTTCTATTCTTGCATCTCTTCATTTTAACTAAAGTATTCCATACTTTTATTTTCTGCTAATTTTGTTGAATAATGCACTAGTGGAGGGCACAATTTTGTTCTCTTAGCAATTTCTTTTTATACCTATCTTAATTTTGTTGGAATGGTAGGTCTTATGGATCAATCACAACATGAGGTATCAATTCAAGATGAGAATAGTATGAGAATAGAAGGATTTGTACCAACTGATCGGGAATTCTTGGCCACACCACCACCAAATGAAACTAAATCTTTTGGTACAACACTGGGACAATTACTGCTTGTTTGTGACTAGCAGGTTCAAATTTTTTTTTTTTATATTATCTTTTATTGTTGTGTGGATATGTGAATCATTCTCAACCTCAGAAGAAAAATATGAACTGCGGGAATATATATTTGGAACCTAGGGGACTAATATTAATAGGGGCCAGGAATGTATGTGTGAGAAAGTTGAAAAGAGATCCTTAACAATCTGTCGCATCTTTTTAACATTCATCAACATGTAATTTCATCAAGCAACTACAAAATAAAGCGAGTTGGCCTGATTATTCAACAAATTGAATTTCATGTGAACCATGATCCAAGTTTTCCTTTATTAGTTGATTTTTTTTTCTACACAATTCTATGCATCTACCTGAATTTCCATAAGATGGGGAAACACCCATCAATTCATGAAAATCAAAAGAGGATGTGAGACAAACCTGTTTGCATCAATCACAATCAAATGGGAGGAAATCCAGGAGTCGATAGTCTTCGACAATGTAATGTTTTCCCAAATCACAGAATTCCGGAGATAGATGCTATAGATCTTCTCTTCTAAATCTATTTACACAATTTTATTATTGCAAATCTGATCTACATGGAGGCACCAGATCTAGATATACATGGATTATGGCATGGCTTCTCTAACGTAGACTTTCAACTTTATTCTAGATTTATATTTTTAGATCTATAATTCTATATTTTTCTAACTTAATTGTGAAGGTCCATAGTCCTTGAGGGTTGAAACCTATGTTCCGATACCATATGTCAGGACCTAAGTTCTTATGATCTAATACATAGATAACACCACGACCTGCAACCAATAACTGATAAAAGTAGAGATACATGATTCAATATTTTATAAATTACAAGGAGTGAGTGGTGAGTAACTTACCTGATAACTAGGGATCAACTTGCATGTGGCACTCCAATCCTCGATCCCACAATCCGCAACAGAGTGTGGGGGGAAACTCTCCTCCCAACCAACCCCTCAATTATCACAACCGAGAGCCCATGAACCCTTAATTCACTACTATGCTAGCTCTTTTTAGCCTTGTTCTCCAATTGCCCCAAGCAAAAATAGATGTCCTCTTTTTCTTCTTCTCCATCCTTATATAGAATCCATCCATGATAAATGACTTGATCCCCCTACGATCCATTTGTCATTATTTAATTATTTCTTTATCTTACTTTTTATTTCCCCATAAACTTTTTGTTTTTAGTGTTTTTATATAACTTACCTTTATTTATTTTACCCATTTCTTTTATTACCCAAATATTTGTTTTTAAGTATTTATTATGGTCCCTTTATGACAATTATTTTACTTATTTATTACTATTATTTATTTACGATAATATGGGGCATGACATCACTAGAACTATATACTCAACAAAAGAAGATGGGTTGGTCAATTTATGATGAAACTTAGTTGGTATGGATTCCAAATTTTCAAAAAAGGAACATATGGAAGTGTTCCCACGTGTCTTTTCTATATCACCTATTGGGTTATTGACCACAGTGGGAGGTATTAGGAAGTCAACATTGGGTAGTTGATCATTAATACAATGGGAAAATTTGACACGTCGAGGGTTCTCCTTCAACCCTTCACATTGTGAACAACCAAATACTATTGGGGTGTCATAAAATATATCCAATTCATAGTGTGATACCGTTGACCCAAACTGGTTGTTGGAAGATGGCATGTTACAATTAACAGGGTAAAGTAGTTGTCCATTTTCATTAAACATATGCTCGCAATATCTTTCTTCTGATAAGATATTGCAACATTTTTGGACTGGTGGTATATCTTGTGCATCTGAACTCGATCCTGGATCATGATCCTATAAAATTCAATGAACAATTATTCAAATGCATGTGCATACATAACATACATTCAATGAGATAAATAAATTATAAATAAAATCCAGACTTACTAAAAAGAACGAGGGAGAACTTGAAAAAATTGCAATGATATGGAATGAGTTAGAATATCAAGAACTTACCATTTGATATTATAAACTCTTTTTTCCCGCATTTGAGCCAAAGCCATCATCAATACAAGAATACATTTTAAAAGAAAGTTTGGGGAGCATAGACCAATCTAACTTCAAACAAAATTTCAAATGACTTTTAAAAGTTAACAATGCAACTAATTATATTATGATGCCCCAATGCTTCAATGTGGCTTCAATATATACAAAACACATCAGTGCGCTAAAGTACACAAGACACTGAAGAGCGACCTATGTTATTTCCTCTGCAAAGAAAAACCTATGCAAAATTTAAACGTGGATCCTCACATTTGTATTTTGTGAATTAAACTGTTTGTTAGTGTTTTTTTACGTAAAAACCACACTAATGCGCTATAGAATGTATAGCGCACCGAAAAAGTAAGTTACAAAAAAATGTGCTCACGTTTATCATCAATGTGCCGAAATATACAACGAAACAATGAGTGAGAATTTCACTTTTTCTAAATGTATGTGTTTATAAATGAAAAGCTTAATTATTATTTCATTCCTTTGCCAAAATTTAGAGGGGATAATTGTGCAAATGAGATTTACCAACAAAGACTTTGGAGTGGGAAGATTTTTTTGAAGAGCCAAATTTATAAGGGATCATCGTAGGTCACATACAAATCTACAGAGGAGCCAAATTTATAAGGGATTATCATAGGTATTGAGATTTCATTGTATTGATTATCTTAATCTTTTCTCTATTTGATTCAAGTAATTTTCAGTCTATTCTCAAAAAACAAAAGGGTTTCATAGTTACATTTGGTATTGGAAGCCCTAGCTTCCTTGTTGTTTCTCTTGGTTTCCCTCTCTATATTTCACAACAAGAATTTTTTTTAAGCAACATATTTTTATATTGTTTCTTTACTTATATATGGGGAATTTGGTATTCATTGCAATGAGACCACTCATTGTTTTGGATCCCAAATCCTATTGCTATCATTTTTCTTTTAAAAAATGATTTTGTGGATAGCGGTGTACACTGTATAGGAATATCGCACTGGTGCACATTTTCTTGTCAACAACACCACTTAGTTTAAAATGAAAATAACCTTGTTTTTAATGTCAAAAACATCATGTTTTAAATTTGTTCACATGTTTGACAATGCACAATAAACAATAATGAGGCATTGGTGCTTCTATTAATTTATAGAGCACCGTGTGAATATATCAATTTGTAAACAAAATATTTTCGATTTTGTAAGAGCACATTTATTATATATTTATTCATATACATATAATTACTGCATTGGTGCATACTTTTTTATTATATGCACTGAAATCTTATTTTGTAAAAACTAATTTGTAATTTTTATATTTGATAAGGTTTGACAACACAGGTATTCCAACAAAGGATGAACACCTTTAGTAACCACTCACACAACCAGATCAAAGATCAATATACCAATATTTTGATGTGGTAAAACCCCTATGGGGAAACATTCACGACCCCGACTAACACGATCACTTGGAACAGTTTATTAATGCAAAATAAAAAGATTACAGAGAGATTTTACAAGAGAGTTTCTCACAATCGATCATCGGCAAATGACCCTCCATGCTCTTTAAATAGAGATCATGGACCAATCAGGTGTTAAGCCATGAATCAATGGCCATTAAGATTGAGGAGAATATGAACCATCAGATCACTCTATGTCGGGAACATATCATGACCGTTGGATTTCCTAACTACAAATGCATACTAATGCATACTAAAGAAACACACTTTTACCTAACGACACATTAGACCAAGTAGATATTAACTAACTCCTAAGTGTTTAAATATCCTAACATCCCCCCTTAATAACAACTTTAGATAGGATTGGAGGATTTACAATAGTGACACAATAGGAGAAGGAAGGAGGCATTAGAGCCTATCCCCCCTTAATGACAACTTCCTGAACTTCTAACATAGATCGAATTTTGGAAAACTTCGCTTCTGTAAGGACTTTGTGAAAATGTCTGCAACTTGATCTTCTATAGGCCAAAAGAGCACTTCAATAACTTGATCATGAATGAAATTTCTGATGAAGTGCATGTGTAGCTCGATGTGTTTTCTGCGTTGATGTTGAATTGGGTCTTTGGCGAGCTTTATGGCACTCTAATTGTCACACCAAAGGCTGGTCGGATCATGCTGCTGGAATCCAAGCTTTGAAAGGATCTGTCGAAGCCACAAGGCTTCTTGAATTACATTTACTGCTACTTGATACTCTGCTTCTGCTGAAGAAAGTGCAATAGCCTGTTGTTTCTTACAGGCCCAAGTGTCAGGTCCTGAACCAAGGTTGAAAACATAACTTGTAGTAGATTTCCGGTCATCAGGGTCGCCGATCCAATCTGAATCAGTGAAACCAACCAATAAAAGAGTCCCCCTTGAACTGCAATGTATCTCGAATTGAACTGTACCATGAACATAACAAAGTATCCTTTTAGCTGCTTTCCAATGGCTTTCATGGGGTGTTTTCATATACCAGGCAACAAGACCAACAACAAATGAAATATTAGAATGGGTATGAGTCAAGTATAAGAGGCTACCAACTAACTGACGGTACAAGGTTGCATCAACTTTGGGAGAAGTACATGTGGCAACAAGCTTGACTCTAGACTGGAAGGGAGAAGGGGCTGGTTTATAATTGTCCATGTGAAAGCGACGAATAAGGTCACAAGCATACTTAGATTGGGAAAGAAAAATCCCTTCATTGGTTTGGAAAACTTGGAGGCCAAAGAAATAGTGCAAAAAGCCTAAGTCTGTCATTTCAAATTTATTCTTAAGGATGGTTTTCACACGGTTTAAAAGTTTTGAGCCACTACTAGTAAGGATAAGGTCATCAACATAAAGGACAAGGATTATGAGATGGATTCCTACTTTCTTGGTATAGACATTAGGATAATAATGACATCTAGAGAATCCGGTGTCAATAAGAAAGCTGTCCATTTTGGAATACCAAGCTCGGGGAGCTTGCTTGAGACCATAAAGAGATTTATTAAGGCATCAAACAAGGCTAGAGTCATTTTGTACATAGCTAGGAGATTGTTACATGAAGATTTATTCTTGCAAATCTCCATGAAAGAAGGCGGATTTAACGTCCATCTGATGGACCTCCCATTTATGTGAGGCAATAAGGGAAATAACAAGGTGGATGGAATTCATTTTGACCACAGGGGAAAAGGTTTCATTATAGTCAATTCCTTCAACTTGGGAAAATCCTTTGGCAACTAACTGAGCCTTGTGTATTTCAACACTTCCATCTAATGCATACTTAGTTCTGTATACCCATTTACATCTGACAAGTTTTCTTCTTTTTGGAAGAGGTACAAGATCCCAAGTATCGTTTGCCATTAAAGAATGATACTCTTCATTCATTTTTGTATCCCAATCTGGATGACCTGAAGCTTCTGCAAATGTCTCTAGATCATGAGTCTCTGAAACTTGAGCCAAAAGAGAAGAGGCTTGTTGGAACTATGAATGTGTCTGACATTGACCTGAAGGATCACTGATAAGATCACCAACTGCTTCTCGCATTACACTAGAGGTGCGTCTTTCCTGATCCTCTCGTACTAGGGAAAGGTCCTCTCAATGCTCTAACGCCTGAGCCGGATATGGACCGAAATGTCTCATGATGTTTTGAACCCATCTCACGTACCACTTTAATGGGCGAACAACCCAACCCTTGGAACGTACTACTGCCCCAGGTGGTGAAGAGTAGACATCGAGGTGCCAAACCTTCCCGTTGATGTGAACTCTTGGGGAAGATCAGCTTGTTATCCCTAGAGTAACTTTTATCCATTGAGCGACGACCCTTCCACTCGACACCGTCGGATCACCAAGGCTGAATTTCGTCCCTGCTCGATGGGTGGGTCTTGCGGTCAAGCTCCCTTCTACCTTTGCACTCGAGGGTTGATTTCTGTCTGGCTGGAGGAAACCTTTGCACGCCTCCGTTATCTTTTGGGAGGCCTACGCCCCATAGAAATTGTCTACCTGAGACTGTCCCTTGGCCCATAGGTCTTGACACTAGGTTATAATTCTAGCTCTTCCAGAGTGGTATCTCACCGGTGGCTTAGGCCCCCCCAGAAGGGAGCCTCCTTTGCATTCCACCTAATCTGCTCAAGAAGAAACCAAAGACAATCCCAGGTAACAGTAAAGCTTCATAGGGTCTTTCTRTCTAGGTGTAGGTAGTCTGCATCTTCACATACATGTCTATTTCACTGAGTCTCTCTCCGAGACAGTGCCCAGATCGTTACGCTTTTCGTGTGGGTCGAAAATTACTCAACAATGAATTTTTCTACCTTAGGACCGTTATAGTTATGACCGTCRTTCAATGGGGCTTCGATCGCTGGCCCCTCGTCATCAGGTCAGTGACTTCCTTAACCTTCTGGCACTGGGCAGACGTCAACCCCCATACATGGTCTTATGACTTTGTGGAGATTTGTGTTTTTGATAAACAATCGCTTGGGCCTAGTCACTGTGACCTCCTAAGGAGGCACCCCTTCTCCTGAAGTTACAGGGCTATTTTGCTGAGTTCCTTACAGAGAGTTGGCTCGCGCCCTTAGGTATTCTCTACCTACCTACCTGTGTCGGTTTCGGGTACATGTACCCATTTGTTAAAGGTCATTTGAGCTTTTCCTAGGAGTATGGCATGGGTTACTTCAATGTTGTAGCACTTGGTACTCAGACATTGGCTAGAGGCATTTTCTTTACCCCTTCTTAGCCTAAAAAAAGCAGGGTCACCTTGTGTCCTTGAAACGATAACCATCTTTTGGCTATCCTATCCTCCTCCGTCCCTCGGGACCAACAAGGGGTAGTAAAAGAATATTAACATGTTGTCCATCGACTACACCTTTTGTCCTAATCTTAGGCCTCGACTCACCCTCCGTGGACGAACCTTATGGAGGAACCCTTAGGTTTTCGGGGCATTAGATTCTCACCAATGTTTGCGTTACTCAAGCCGACATTCTCACTTCTGCTTCATCCACACCTCCTCGCGCTAGTGCTTCCCTCTGAGGCGGAACGCTCCCCTACCGATGTATTTTTACATACCACAACTTCGACAGATCGCTTAGTCCTATTCATCTTCGGCGCAAGAGTGCTCGATCAATGAGCTATTACACACTCTTTCAATGTTGGCTGCTTCTAGGCAAACCTCTTGGTTATCTTTGCACTCGTACTTCCTTAATCACTGAGTGGTCATTTAGGGGCCTTAGTTGATGATATGGGCTATTCCCCTTTCTATGATGAAGCTTATTCCCCATCGTCTCACTGGATGACCTTTACCCCTTTTATTGGGGCAAACTAGTATTAAGAGTTTGCCTCGATTTGGTACCGCTCTCGCGGTCCATACCGAAACAGTGCTTTACCCCTATATGGTTCAGTCAACTGTTGCTCTGGTTTTGAGTGGCATTTCACCCCTAACCATGAATCATCCGCTTATTTTTCAACATCAGTCAGTTCGGACCTCCACTTAGTTTCACCCAAGATTCATCCTTGTCATGGATAGATCACCCAGGTTTGGGTCCATAAGCAGTGAAAATTTCCCCATGAAGACTCACTCTCGTTATAGCTTTGGTGGGTTCCCTTAACCAAGCCACTACCTATAAGTCGCCAACTCATTCTTCAACATGCATGCGGTCAGAGATATCATTTTCCTCCCACTGCTTGGGAGATTAGGGTTTCATGTTCTATTTCACTCCCTGATGGGGGTTCTTTTCACCTTTCCCTCACAGTACTACTTCGCTATCGGTCACCCAGGAGTATTTAGCCTTGCAAGGTGGTCCTTGTTGATTCACACGGGATTCCACGTGCCCCATGCTACTCAGGTTAGAGTGTAAGCCAATTATGCTTTTGGCTACTGGACTCTCACCATCTAGGGTGCAGGACTCAACCGCTTCGCCTAGCAGCACAGAGCTTATATTGTGCTTTCCCACAACCCTATTTTCACGGTTTAGGCTGCTCCCATTTTTCTTGCCGCTACTACGGGAATCACTTTTTCCTTCTATTCCTCTGGCTACTAAGATGTTTCAGTTCGCCAGGTTGTCTCTTGCTTGCCCATGGTCCAACTCCATCACTAGATGAGTCCTTTGAACCAACACATAATACATCATTGAAATGACCATTTTCTACTTGAACTATTCCAGATCCTTCAACACTAAGAGATCTATCATCACCAACAAATATTTTCTTGGTGTTACATTCATTTAGAGCAAAAAATATGTCTCTATCCTTAGCCATATGATAAGATGCTCCATAATCAATAAGCCACTCATTAGAAGTAGAAGTAGAAGTTGTATTGAAGGAGAAACCAGAAGCAGAAAGTGCATGTCCATGAGAAGAAGAAGATGAAGGAGAATCAATACTGATGTTGTGCTTCTTCATCGCTGCTTCTAAATATGCCATCTTCTTGAAACATTTGGACTCATCATGACCATCTTTATCACAAAAGTTGCAATGTTTGTCAGTCTTCTTATTTTTATATTTTGCTCCTTTGTCACCATTATGAGCTGAAACTGTCTGAGTGGGTTTGGGACCCTTATATTGCTTGTTGTTGTGGTGAAGATGTTGCTTCTTGGGATTCTTGGGTTTATCTTTCCGATGGACGACTAAGCTTTGTTGGAGGTATCTACAATGTTGATCACTCCAAGTTGTACAAGCTTATCTTGCTCTCTAATCAAAGCATCACAAAAGTTCTCAAGAGTGGGTTTTACATAAGTTGTCCCTAGAGCCTCTTTCATGGCATAAAAGGTAGATACAAACACATAATATTGACTACCTAGCTTAGAAATAATAAGATAGATGCAACGATCTTCGTCTATCTTTATCTTACATTCTTGATTTAAAGTTCTGAGTGTTTTAAACTTAGATAGATAGTCTTCAATGCAAGAAAAATCACTTGGACTTAAAGTCAGTACTTGATTTTCTAACTATTGTGCTCGAATAATATTGTGTTGACCAAACATAGATTCAATCTTTTCCCAAACTTCTTTGGGTTTATCAATTGATTGAAGGTGGAACCTTAAATCAAGAGAGATGGACATTCCGATTAATTCATGTGCTTTGTCATTCCTATCATCCTATTTGAATTTCTTATCAACATCAGTGGCTGTTGTTTCCTTTGCCAAGATAATCTGATACAAGCCTCTACTTCTTAATAAATCCTCCATATGGGATTTCCATTGGAAGTAATTGGTGCTGGTAAGAAAAAGATTACTTGAAGAATACATATTAAATATGTAGCTAATATGGATTTAAAAACTAAAACTAATGATCTGGATGGAAAGATCTCGAAAAAATAGGCGGTTTTAAAAAAAATGACATTGAAAACGGACTCCGGATGTGAAAGTTATGCCCTTTTAAAAAAAGGCATAAACGGTAACCAAAGGACCACGTGACGGTGTAAGTTGCTTTATGAAGTGACCCACTTTTATAAAGAGAAGTGGGGATCAATTTTACAATGAAGTTACTTTATAAAAGAAAAGATGCATGCAAAATAAATAACTCTAAAATAAAATATTAAAGATACTTATAGTGATTCACTTTTATACTTGAAGTGAAATACACTTTACAATTTGAGCATGAACTTGTTTTCAAAAAAAAAAGTAATAAAAAGAGAGACTTGAACTCAAGACCTCTTACTTAATAAGACAACTTTTAACCAAATGGGCTAGCAAAACATATTGTATTGTTTCACAAGAGGATTGGGGGTGTTTTTTTGTTGTTGTTGTGGAAGACGACCTTGGATAGCGTGCTAAAAAAAAACTCTTTTCACACAAGAAAAAAACTTTTGCTTCTCGATAACAACAAGGGTTAGATCTCGGTTAGGTTACTCGAAAGATGCACCTTTTCCTATCTGTTTCTGATTTTTCGAGATCGCACAGAGCACGGGGAAAAGAGTATGCACAGATCTAAAAGAGTAGCAACCCAGAAACAAATAATATAAAACCGAAATAAAACCAAAATAATACTCTACAAAAATTTAAAAAATGTGTATTTAGGCTTTATACCTCTGGATCTGACTGAAATGGTCGTATCTTGGGCAAACAAAAACCTTCTCGAGTGAAAATAAAAGTGTTCCGAATTGAAACGTGCGCTCCAGACACAATGAAACAATCCTCTTAGTCCATAAATGTATGAAAATGACATAAAATGGAGATGAGACAACTCGAATTCACGATCTTGATCTACAATAGGAGCAAGTCTTCAAACAATCTTTGATACCATGTTCAACAACACAGGTATTCCAACAGAGGATGAACACCTTCAATAACCACTCACACAACCAGATCAAAGATCAACACATCGATGTTTTGACGTGGTAAAAACCGTACGGGGAAACATCCACGACCCAAGCCAGCGCGACCACTTGGAGTAGTTTATTAATGCAAAATAAAAAGATTACATAGATATTTTACAAGAGAGTTTCTCACAATCGATCATCGACAAATGAACCTCCATGCTCTTTAAATAAAGATCATGGACCAATCGGGTGTTAAGCCACAGATCAATGGCTGCTAAGATCGAGGGAACATGAACCATCATAATTACTAACTACAAATGCATACTAATGGATACTAAAGAAACACACTAAGAAACACACTTTTACCTAACGACACATTAGACCAAGTAGATCTTAACTAACTCCTAAGTGTCTAAATATCCCAACAGATAATTCTTGTTTTTATCTTTATTTTTTATAGAAGATGGCCGATAGAAGTTCAAGGAAAACAACTTATTGCAACAAGCGCGATGGTAGCTCATCCCAACAAGAGAACAATGCAAGTTCTTTAAGTTTTATTAAAAAATTAATATATTTGAATTATCTATAGGTTTAAATTAATGACGTGTATTGGTTAAGGCATGTCATGCGGAGACAAAACTTGAAGAATCTTGATAAATTGTTTGCAATCTGAGTGCAAAAGAACGTAAAAGATTTATGGAAATGTTCCAAAGAAAGAAATTAGGTGGATCAAAAGGAAATCAACATGAAGTTTTTCTTTGACTTTTTATTAAAAATGAAATTCTCAACTTTAATTGCTAACATGTTTTAAATACTTGATTTCACATTTTTTTAATGTTGTGCAGGGACTGATAGTGAGGGAATGGAATGTCGTCCTAAAAGGACAAAAATTATGAAGGATGTAAATGATGATGACTTGGTCTTTAGTTCATCTGGAGTGGTGCTAGAAGATAATGAGAGGGGAAAATGGTTTTACAAAACTTTGAGGGATATAGTGGAAAGAACGTATAGACATACTTTCCACTTACAATACAAAAATCAACTCAACGACTCCAAGAATCAGGTTATACATAAACTACAGGAAGCATTTCCAGAGAAATGGTCAATGAGACATGTGAGACTTGCAAGAGAAAAAACTTACAATAACAAAAAAATATTATTACTAAACATGTGTTTCTATAATATGTTCCAAAAATTATCAATTTTGTTTTTGCTATATTTACTTTCATGTCAATTTAAAAAAATATCGTTCTTTTTTTGTTTTTAGGAAGATTATGAAAATTCCAAGGGATACATGAGGGGAAAACGAATACATGTTGGTAGGGATGTCCAAAAAAGTGTACAAGGAGATGGTAAAAGAAATGAACATAATTGCATCGCAGGAGGAGCCATCCCAACAACGTGCATTAGAGCTATGTAATCATTCATTTATTCTTTTATGTACATCAAATTTAATTATTGCATGAAATATTATTTTTGAATTGCTTTTTTGTGAAAAAAGAAAAAAAATGGAACGCATTAAGCACATAAGACAAGACAATGAGGAATAAAAGGGTTGATTGCAAAGTTTGTGAGTACTTACGTTTTTGACCTTACTTAAGATTTCATGTTTGTTGTGATATTTATATTTAAATAATTAATTTACACTCATCCATGGATGTCTTCTAATAGGTGCTAACATACAAAGAAGAGCCAACCGAAGAATTGATAGACATTGGGTAAAGTATGGGTTGTGAGTATATGTTGAAGTATGAAAGTTTAATCAAATAATTTGTAAGTAGCTATTGTTTGAAAATTGGTTGTCATTGATGTAAACCTTATAAAAATTCCTGAAGCAAAGCCCAAAAGCCCCTAAAAGTGATGATGATGTGTCCACTTGAAGAAGACTTGAAGAGCCTTGAAGAAGCCTTGACATAAATGTAAATAACTCGAAAGTGGTCCCCTTATGGCGTAACTTTTAAGCATGGCCCTCACATGATGAGATAACATGTGGTTATTTCCACATTCCCACTTTGAGTTGTACACAAATGGATCCCACAAGATGTCCAATATAAATATTACAAGCCTACAAATGTCGAAGACAAAGATTGCAAGATGGAGATTGTTGAAAGTGTTAATTTTTTGTCAATTTGGATACCCTATATTTGAGGGAATTTTTAACCTACATAACTAACTCAAATGGATGAAAAAGTTACATGGTTGGAAATATTATATCAAGACCTTTCCAATGGTATATGGAATTCCCTGTAAATCCCTAAGAATGAGGAGATATGAGTTTTTATGTCCGATAACTCAGCCAAAAAATTGAGGTCGGTTCAACTAATTTTTGGGGACAAAATTACTATAAATATATGATATAATTTCACATTTTTTGTGTAACCAACGAAGAGATAAAGTCTAATGTGTGCTCAAGGTGTTGGGGTGTCTTTAAGGTGTGCAAGATAAGTCTAAGGGATTCTCTTAAGGTTTTTCTTATTCTTAATGTATGCTATAAGGTTGCAATATTGTCGTAAGGTTGTGAGGTTGTCATATGCATTTTTGCGAGGTTGTGATGTTTCAGTATGATCTGCTATGAAGTTTTGATGTTGTTGTGATGTTACCATGAGGTTGCTATGCTGCCATATGCTTTGCTATGAATTTTTGATGTTGTCGTGAGTGGATGTTTCCGTTAGTGGACGTTGTCGTGAATGGATGTTACCTTCAATGGATGTTACCGTTGGTGGATATTGTCGTCAGTAATTACATTTTGGGAATGATTCTATGAGGCTTGCTAGGGTTTGAAGGATTGTCTATGGAATGAAGCATGCAGGTGAAGTCAAAAGTACTCTAATAGAAGTAAATACCTACATGGTTCAAGAATAATTTATTAGAAGTAAATGAATGTCGATATATATATATATATATATATATATATATATCTGTGTGTGTGTGTGTGTGTGTGTTAGTTATCAAGACAAATTATTGATTTTAATCAAGAACTTTCATACATGTACAACATGTATATACACACTGTAACATCCCTCTCTATGAGCACACTATTATTGACTTANATATATCTGTGTGTGTGTGTGTGTGTTAGTTATCAAGACAAATTATTGATTTTAATCAAGAACTTTCATACATGTACAACATGTATATACACACTGTAACATCCCTCTCTATGAGCACACTATTATTGACTTATTCTTTGGGGACACTTTCTTGCAAGTGATCTGGGTATGGTACTTTGTGATTTCATTTAGATTTTGGGTTAAATATGATGAGGTTGAGGTGTTATCGCTTATTGATTATATTGATGTATATGTTATATTGACAGATGCTTTTGACAAGTCATCTTGAGTGTGTAGAACACATGGCAAGTTAAGGATGCTGATAGAATAGATGGATTCCCTTGGACTCCAGATTGAATCAGGGAGTGGATTGTATTTATTGACTATTTCATTTCACACACATATGCCGTATGATTTATTATAGTATGATTTATATATATGGAATTATTGACAATGTTTTTGTCAGTAGATGCAGGTTTGATGATGCTTGCTAATCCAACTCACATAAGGAGTATAGGGGCCATGCACAGAAACTAGACATTGAGGGAGAGGCGTGACATCATCCCTATCACAACCTACTAACACTCCCACCGTGGTATGAACTGTAGGTTGATGAATACCTAGTTTGAAGGGTCCACAATGCTGTGAGGGCAGACTGAGACAGTCGCTCATGAAGATTTCTAAGGAGCACACAATAAGGCATAGTCCTTATTCCTTAGAATCCCTTAGTCTCTCACAAGGTCGACCGAGTGGAGTATTGACTCCAAGAGTCGGAAAACTTTAAAAACAAGTCCAAGGCGAGTGACACCCTTGGAGCAAGGAGGTGCATCTTGAAGGGCACGTCGCGTAATTTAAAACTTGAAGTCAATAAATCTAGGTGGCCTAGAAAACATTGAATTATTTAAAACTTGTTGGATTAACTGATTAATTAAATGATAGATTATTAGTTGAGAAGCCTAACAAGAATCAAAGCCTAAGTGTAAGATTTGGCCTAAATCTAAGTTTGATTTGGGAACTATCTAAAATATTAAAGTAAGGATAAATAATAATACTAGGAAAAGGGGTGGTAAAATATAAAGATTTAATAAAATGCACATGTGTGCATGAATTTGATAAAAAAGAAATTTAAATAGAAATAAATAATAACTTGAGAGGTTGGTTGTACATAGAATAGAATCTAGAGTCAAACTACACTAGTATAACTAGAAGGAGTCTCCTAATTAAACTCTAACTAAGATCTAGTTAGGGAACACTCCTTAAATGAGAATCTGGGGATCAAAGGGACACCTAGGAGTGAAAATAGGAACACATTGAGGTGTGAGGGTTTTTGACCTTTTTAATTAAAATAAAATTGGTAATTACTGGTGGAACTTGGGGAGATTGTGACAAGTGTGTGAGTGAGTAATCCAAATTAAAATTGACAAAAAATTAATTATCTGTGTAGGAAGACATGTGTCAAGAAAGAAAATCCTATACACACAAATTCTGGAGAAGGAAAAAGGATCTGATTTCTGAGCATTGTTATGCTGAATTTTTTTTAATTGGACTGTGTTTTACTTGTGAGAGTTGGGATATCAAGCTTGTAAAAAGAGTGGAAGCTCTTCCTTGCGAGGGACATTCTTGGAGCTATATTGTTGGTTTTTCTGTGTGTGGCCCCTTTATGGCTCGAGGGGGCTAAGGGGGAAGAAGAGTACTCCTAGCATTGGCTGGGAGGTACCGGTGAAGTCTTTGTGATTAGTAAGCGAAGGAAGGGAGGAGCGCAAGACTTTGAAGGACATCTTCATTACACAACTTTCATTAGTCCTGGTATTTTATAATCTAAATTTATTTATATTACGAGAGTATTAGTACAATATATTGATAGAGTCATTATAGAATCATTGGAAAGTATGAATGTCAAGTGTTACGTTTGCTACCAAATGAATAATAGTTACAATGCTAAATTTTAAATCTTCATTGTAAATTTCAGACGTTTTCAGAACTTTAATTGAGAGGCCTGATCCTCCTTGTATAGTGTGAATTTTATATTACATATAGCCTATGTTTAAAGTTTATATTTTCATCCTTATCTGAAATATCTTTGATCATAGTTTTTTTTTTTTTTTAAGTGTGATTATTTTAGGAAATTAAAAATGTATTGTTTGCTGGTGATTTGAGGTTTTAGTTCCGATTTGTGTCGTGAGTCTCTTGTTAAATTCCATCTAAATCCAAATCCAATTCATATGATGGGACCTCTGACGAATTGTATTTTAGATCTGAAACTTGCATTATATTTCCTATTAAAGCTTATGATAACTCAATTCTGATGTATGGTGGATCCCCTTTGAATTTCGTTTAATTTGTTTAATCCTGAATTTATATCGAGTTTTTACTCTGCCGAAATTGTTGATGAATCCGAAGCCTTGTAGCATAAATGTCTGTGTTAATTGAAGTTAAATCCATAGTTTTCGGAACCGAGAGAATTCTGTTGAAGTCTCTTGAGTTGACCTTTAACCTATAGTCCATTAGCCCTTTTCCTTGACAAATTCATGCCCATGACCATAAGCTAGAACCTAGCGCTAGCCAAAAAGGGCATTGTTTGGAGCTTTGAGACTCCGATGCTCCGGAGGAATGACAACTCGAACACTCCTTTCCACCCAAAGTGCTAACCGACCGAATTCGGTCATGAGTTGAGTTGACTGACAACTGTAGGTTAACCCTACCCAACTTCCTTTCTTCGTTAAATTTTATGTAACTCAATTGAACGACTAACGAAGATCCTCCTCACACGAGAATATGTGGTGGAGATTTACTCTGAAACTTCAGACTTCAGGGTTTCCCTCACCTCCTTAACTTTAGACTGTTTACCTGGATCACCGAACCACCAAAGGGCTCAGAGATTTGATGACTTACACCCCTCCTTAATCAACGATTTACGTCCACTCCAGAATTCAAGACTCCAGGAGTCCCTCACCTTTTTGCAACAATGATTTAGTTTAGTCGAAGTACCAAATCCCTAATAACTCGGAGATCAATGGTTCCCATGCCTTAGTCAGATCTACGGACATGTGTACCCAACGTTCGACGATAATGATTTACTCCAGACTTCGGGACTCTGGGAGTCCATTAAACTTAACACCGTCACTCTAATTTTCACCAGATGTAATGATCCCAAGCCAAATCTTTTCTTGGAATCACTGACTAATACTGATCTATTGATGTGAAGGTATTTATTGAGTTATTAAGTGTATACAAGATTCATCAACACATGAATATCACAATGTATTCAAGATGTAGAAGCACACGCAAAGATCTGACCTTTTTATTATGAGCAATGTAAGATCAATACAATAGATGGCCGATCTGGCATAAACCTCAGATGGCCGTACAAGCAATAGATATGAGCTTCTACAAAATGCTCCCAACAATACAAAATAAGCCTCCAAAGGCTGGATATACAATGAAGACTGAATCAAGTAGATCTGAGCCATACTAATGCTCAACCTCCAAGTTGGAAAGTGGCACACCTTGCTAGAATGCTGAAGTCCTCAATAATTCGGCCCTGCTACCAAAAGTGTCCAATCATCCTGAGAAATAGGCCAAATGATAGATCGGGCAACTATAAGGACAACCCAGATGTCCAAATTCCCAAATCCACTCTTAAACCTTGTAGATCTGAATTCCTCCATTGAATGGTGCGCCCCACTGGATGACTGAAACCCTAGCTGGTTCAGCCTTGATGAAGGAGGCCTCCAAATGCT
>JASDQU010736740.1:184201-199123 GCA_032191745.1 Picea mariana | reverse complement strand
ACTCTTCAAGTTCCTAATCATGTTCACTTCAACTGCAACTCGTGGGTGTATCCCGCCTCTGCATACAATAGAGGCCGTGTCTTTTTCTCTAATCGGGTAAGCATGTTGTTCATCTCATCTATCAGATCGGGCACACTGTTTTTGTTAGGAAACGAATTTATGGGCTACTAACTGCGTTATATTGTAATGATCTGTAGAGCTATCTCCCTGCAAATTGTCCTTCCGGGCTCATAAAACTGAGGAATGAGGAGCTCATAAGCCTGAGAGGCGAATACGATGGAATGACAGAGACTGAGAGGAAGGAGTGTGACAGAGTTTATGGCTACGATTTCTACAATGATCTGGGAGAACCGGACATGGGTGTGCACCTCAGCCGGCCAGTGCTGGGAGGATCTCAACAGTTTCCATACCCCCGGAGAGGCAGAACGGGCCGTCCTCATACAAAAAAAGGTGAGTTTAGTTGTAATGCCAATTTATAGAACAACCCACAATCCCAATTTGTTCATTTTGGTGATGAGACATGGTAAAATGGCTAATTTTGTGGCCGGCGTTTATTACTGACAGACCCCGCTACTGAAAGAAGATTGCCATTACAAGACAGCCTCAACATCTACGTCCCACGGGATGAACGTTTCGGGCATCTGAAATTGTCTGATCTCTTGGCGTATTCCCTCAAGTCAGTCGTGCAATTCTTGGTACAAGAGCTCAAATCTCTCTTCGATTCAACGAACGAATTCGACTCTTTTGAAGACATTATGAAACTCTACTCCGATGGGATAAAGCTGCCCAACAATCCAATTCTCGATGCTGCCCAGCATCTCATTCCTTTTGAGCTCATCAAGGAGTTCCTCACAACAGACAGGCAAAAATTGCACAAGTTTCCCCTCCCTCAAGTAGTTGCCAGTAAGTACTGCTATTGTAAACTCATTACTGGATGCTCTTATTAGGTGCTAGATTTCCACCAGATTCTGGATAGCTCAACTTGGTAGAAATGGATTTAATGGGCGCAGCTGACGAATTTGCTTGGAGGAAGGACGAAGAGTTTGCGCGCCAGATGCTGGCAGGTCTCGATCCGGTTATTATACAGAGACTGCAAGTAATTAGCAAAGCAGTAGCCTCTCCCTCTAGTTTCGTTATAGTTTAGGGTTATCATCAAAAAGGACATAGAAAGATCAGGAAGGTAGGTAGGTTTTTTAATGACGCGTAGGCTACAAAATTTGAATGTTACGAATGATTGAATTGACAGAGTTTTCCTCCAAAAAGTAAACTGGACCCGGACATGTATGGTCCTCAGCTCAGTTCTATCACTGCTTCACATGTAGAAACGAATCTCGACGGGCTAACCGTGGAGCAGGTATGACTCAACTCAATGTTAGTTCCTTAATGTAAGTGTGCTAATGTCTGGCTCTTTTGATCTGCAATAAAATTCATATATATATATATATATATTGACATGATATTTTCAGGCCCTGGACGACAATAAACTGTTCATTTTGGACCACCATGAGGCCGTCACACCTTATGTGAATCGAATAAACAGTCTCTCTACCAAGATATATGCTTCTCGCACAATTCTCTTCCTTAAGAAGGATGGCACATTAAGACCCGTTGCAATCGAGCTGAGCCTACCCCCTTCAGATCAAGGCCGGGAAAGTGTTCGGAAGGTGTTTACTCCAGCAGACGAAGGCGGACAAGGAGCTCTATGGCAGCTCGCTAAAGCCTACGTAGCCATTAATGATTCTGGATATCATCAGCTTATCAGTCACTGGTAAAATCTAATTAACCACTAGTAGAATACATGCAGAATCTCTTTAGTATTTACAATATAATTATATATATATAGGGTCCAGAGTAATAATCGGATTTTGCAGGCTTAAGACTCATGCAGTCACGGAACCATTTGTTATTGCTACCAACAGACAGCTGAGTGTGATGCATCCCGTTCACAAGCTACTGAGTCCCCATTTCCGCGACACCATGAACATCAATGCTTTGGCTCGCCAAATTCTTATAAATGCCGGAGGCTTTCTTGAAAGAACAGTCTTTCCTGGAAAGTATGCCATGGAGATGTCTGCCGTAGTGTACAAGGACTGGAGGTTTGACGAACAAGGATTACCTGCAGATCTCCTCAAAAGGTAATTATAATCAATAAAGACTGAAATGTAAGTTTGATCTGTGGTCATCCATTTGAATTTTGATTAATATAATACCTATATGTGGCTACTGGCGACAGGGGCATGGCAGTGGTGGACTCATCAATGCCCCACGGACTGAAGCTGATGATCGAAGACTACCCTTATGCTGTGGATGGATTGGAGATATGGTTCGCAATAGATTCATGGGTTAAGGAGTACCTTTCTTTGTACTACCATAATGATGATGCAGTGAAATCTGATACAGAGCTTCAAGCATGGTGGACCGAAATCAGAAATGTTGGTCACGGAGACAAGAAGGACGAACCATGGTGGTATAGAATGGAGACCGTGGAAGAAGTTGAAAAAGCATTAACGACAATTATATGGGTGGCCTCGGCTCTTCACGCTGCAGTTAATTTCGGGCAATACCCTTACGGCGGATACATGCCTAATCGGCCCAGCATTAGCAGAAGGTTCATTCCAGAAGAAGGGTCCCAAGAATTCTCAGAGCTGGTGGAGAATCCGGACTTGTTTTTCCTCGGAACAATTAGCAGCCGATTTCAAACGACCCTGGGCATGGTCCTGGTAGAAATCCTATCGAATCACTCAACAGACGAGGTATATCTGGGGCAAAGAGCCACAAGTGAATGGAGCGAGGATGAACGTGTGACAGAGGCCTTTGAACGTTTTGGTGCAAAGTTGAAAGAGATAGAGAAGAATATATCAGAGAGAAACCAAGATGCAGATAAGTTAAAGAACAGATTTGGCCCTGCTCAAGTTCCGTATACTTTGCTTTATCCAAACACTTCTGATCTAAGTCGAAAAGGAGGACTCACTGGCAAAGGAATTCCCAATAGCGTTTCTATTTAGTTTAATTTAATTAAGTTTGATCACTTACATTTTTAGTTTAATTCGGTCCATTACGTTTCATTTCATATGAATGTCGAGTTGAAGAATGTATCAGGCGTGGCACTACCATAAGCAAAGTACGGCTGTAACTTGTAAGCAAATATAAACCGGTACTCAGAAGGATTCCGTGGCTTTCCGAATTTTTTGGTACACAATATTAAGGCTGGGACCTAGTTAAGCATTTGCTTATGCTGATTGGTCATTCGCTCACTCTTTATACCAGAACAAGTAGCATTTTTTAGTTTCCGCCTACATTTCTACAATTAAAAAAGAAAAGCGAGATGTAGACATGTGTTACACATTGAACTAAAATTCGTTCAATTTGATCATTAGTGTGACGAGTTTATGCTTTACACATTGAACTAAAATTCTTAAGTGATGATGTTTTGCTTCACACAAGTGATTAGTAATGACGTTTTGCTTCAAACAAGTGTTTTACTCCAAGGTGTCACTCATCATTCTTTCCGTTATTTGCTTTTGAGTTAGTTTGGAAGTTGTCATACGCTTGGAGTCAATACTCCACTTGTCGACTTTTTTTGAGACAAAGGGTTTACTGAGGAATAAGGAATCCGCCTTATTGCATGCCCCTCAAAAATCCTCATGAGCCACTGTCTCAGTGTGCCCTCACGACATCGTGAACCTCTCAGGAACAAGGTAGTCGTTAACTTTCATTTCAAGTCACGACGGAAGCGCTATTAGGCTGTGACAGGGACGCTGCAACACCTCTCCCTAATCTATTTGATATTTGTATATGACCCATTTACTCCATATGCGAGTCAGATTAGCAAGCGTTACCATGCCTGTATCCATGGACAAAATAATATTAATAACTCTTATACATGAAATCCATAACTGAAATCATCATCATAATACATGCGCAACGAATAAAGTACCCATAATCAAAGTCAATAGTCCACTCTCTAACTCAATCTGGAGTTCAAGGTATTATTTTGATGCCATCAACATCTTCATCGTGTCATGTTTTCTGCACACTCAGTAAACCTCATCATAATACATGTCAATGCTATACATCAATATTGATAACATATCAAATTTCAATACTCAATTATAACATCAACTTTAACTCATAAACCAAATCCGTTAATCATATAGTACCATATTTAGCTGGATCACTTGCACACAAGTGTCCTCAAAGAATAATCCAGTGTTATGAAAAAAATATTTAGTGAAATCTAGATGTTACATACACCCTCTCTTGTTTTAAACTTCGTCCTGAAGTTTGTACAGTCTAATAATGAAAACAATAAATATATAGTTGATACTAATCTATGTATCTAGCTTCAAAATAAATATGGACACTGCTAACACACGTCTTCTCAAGTGGCATAATGTGGACTATAACTGTCCTAGTGGACCTTGACCTGATCGACCAATTGACGTCCTAACTGTTGAGTGGGATGGTCCAATATGCGGATTGGTTCCTCTATGAGAGAACCCTTGTCCAATACCTTCAATGAACTCAAATCAATAACATGTGACGGATTTGAAATATAATGACGTAAAACTGACACATGAAACACATCGTGCATATGCCCCAAAGAATCAGGTAACGATAGTTGGTAAGCCACGAGTCCTTTCTTTTCTATAACTTCGAAAGGTCCCACAAACCTTGGAGAGAGTTTAACACCCTTTCCAAACTTAATCAAACTCTTATGCGGATTCACCCACAAAAATACTTTATCACCAACCTCATAATTACAGTCTATACGATGTGCATCTACATAAGTCTTTTGTCGGTCTTGCGCTTCCTTAATAATTTTCTTTATAGTTTGCATCTGATATTCCATTTCTTGAATCACATTTGGTCCCACGATGTAATGTTCCCATCTGCCTAATCTCTCTAAGAGAGTTTTCCGCTATAGCCTAATTGAGTTCCCATGGGATAGGGTGGAAAATAATCAAGGGAACATTATTCCACATTCATAAGAGAAGAAAATAAAGCTCAAGTTAGAAGTATAAAAAAAGGGGATAGGAGGAGTCTAGGATCATTCTTACGCTTGCTTATTGAGAAAATAGATTTGGAGAGTTTTCTACGGTTTTGGAAACCCTTCTTGTGTGCTGGTCTTTGAATCGAAATCACTCAGACTTCGACAATGTGCTTCATTGTGTGGGTTTAACCTTTTTGGGAAGAAGATTTATTGAGCTAGAGGACTGTTTGTATGAGCTTGGGGGCAATGCTTTGCAGCTAGGTGAGTATACCCATTGCTGGGTCATAGTACTTCTTGACATGTCGAGTTTCAAGTGATGGAGGGTGAGCTTGATGCTAAACTCAAACTATATTACTTATGGGTGTTGTTTTCCTCTATCTCGGCACCTCATATTGCTTATTGTGGAGTGATTTGGAATGGGTAAATTGTCTATATCAATCCAGATATGTATTCACTATTGGGTGGCATCTTATCTCTAACTGGGTGCATCTCTTAGTCTATACACAGAAAAATATTGATGTTGATTAAATGGTGAGGTTTATCTCCAATCTAGGCACATTTATTTTCCATTTCTAAACTGTGGAGTGCTACCACTAATTCCTGGAGTCCCTTTTTGAACTAGAATTAGAAGGTAGAGAGATATAGTATACAGTATTGGCCAAATCCCTCTTGTGTGGGTTGAGTTCTCTATGGGAAGGGCGTTGATTTTTGGGACTGCATTCAAAGCTATCTTGTGGACCATCTATACAGTTATCTTCAACCCATATATTTTGGTATTTTGCAAGCTAATCTTTAAGAGTTATTACAACAATTTTTATTCTATTATATGATGAAATAAAATGATAAATATCGGTTGAGTTTACACTAGTATATTTGTTGTATTTTTGTGGATTCTTTTATGTTGCTATTGCAAAGATCTTTACAGTGTGAAAATGAATATTTTGGGTACACCTGAAATGCACATAAATCATCTATAACACATCATAACTAAGCTAAAATACCAATAACAACATAGTGAGAGTTTTGACAGTAAAAAGACACCTACAGTCTAAGTGTTTGACGAAAGTCAACACTCATAAAACTTGGCATTTTGCTACAACAGTGAGAAGGAAAGTGTACAAGTAGTGTTTGGGATATTACAATGGTACCAAAGCATGTTCCTCGCTCAGCCGTGGGGATTTGAAAGTTAAAAGAATTGAGTAGTAAATGTATAGGAAGGATAGGCAGAACATCACCCACAAAAGGAAGATATACTAGAGTCGAGAATCTCCATTGAATAGGGAAGAACCAATTCATGAATTAGAAGCTCAACCTAAGCTAACTAAGGTAGATAAGGGTGAAGAAATCATGAGTGACAAAGATGAATATGATTTCAATAGTCTTCTCAGCGCATTGAATGATTTGGCTAGGGGCCAGAGAGAAATGATGGATTTGATGGGGCAGATGGCAGCTAACACCATGGGGAGTCAAGACAAGAAAAATCATAACGATGAAATGAATTATACTAATGAGGAAGGGAGCCATTCTCGCACTACCATAAGACATCCCCATTTGTACACCAGGACACCTAGGCCTACCATGCCTCAATTCCTTGATAATGATGCATCGGGGCGAATGGAGTAGACTGATCAGGATATACCCTTTGGAGCTTATTTGGAGGAGTACTAGAGATTGGGAGATGATTTTCAGGCTGCCATGTCCTTTCATGATTTTTTCCACTTAAAAAGAAAGAACATGCCTAGGGGGCGAAAGGGACAATATCCCAAAACACGGAGTTACAACGCACATTGGGGAGAGTGACCATTCCAAACTTTGATGGATCATCAAAGTGCACTGCTAGAGCATGGGTGTAGAAGTTGGACACTTATTTCCAGCTCAACAAAATGGCTAAAGCTGATGCTATTAAGCTTGCCACCCTGCATTTGGATGGAGAAGCCCATGAGTGGTGGTACCATGGGTTAGTGACATTGGTTCATTCATGCATCACCTCATACCTCGATTTCACACAAAGGATCATTAAGAGGTTTGACAGGAAAGACTCAGAGTTACATTTTCGAGAGTTGGCTCAGCTCAAGCAGACAGGTATCCCATAGGCATTTATCTCTGAGTTCCAAAGATTAGTAGTGATGGTGACAGACATATCTGAGGCACGCTTGGTGATGTTGTTCGTTGAGGGGATATTAGAGGCATTACGTGGATGGGTGAAGGCCTACAAAACCACCACTTTGTAGGATGCAGTTGGCTGTACTAAGGACATGCAGGATGTTGTTCCTAAGAGAARGTTTCCTCAGAAACCCACCTTCCCATAGAAGAGCAAGGAAATCAAACCATTTTAGAGGAATTGGGCTGGGAAGCCCAAGCTGGATGAAGAAACAAGAAATGAGCTAAGGAGGAATAATTGTGCTTTAGTTGTCAGGAGCCATGGGTACGAGGGCACAAGTGTGTCGKGAAATACAAGACTGACAAGGCTCATTATATTGAGGTCTATTCAGACAGTGATAGTGACGACGAGGAAGAGAAACATGAACAAGAATAGAGACACCAAACATCAGGTGAGGAGACATCACAAGATGGGGATAAGGGTCTTGTTATGACATCCATGTCAAGACTTCCTAGGTACCACACTTCCATAGTCCGAGGAATCCTGCAAGGGAACAAGGTTACAATGTTGATTGATAGTGGGACATCCCACAACTTTATAGATTCAACTTTGGTGGACAGGCGAGAGATTCCGATAGAGGAGTTTGAGGGATTCACCGTGATCATACCTAGAGGCTATAAAATGGAGTGCACTAGATGAATCCTCAAGTTAAAAATAACCATGGGGAATTATACGTTGATAGATGATTTATTTGTGGTGGATGTGCCAGACACTAACGTGGTGCTTGGAGTTCAATGGTTATACTCCATTGGGAAATACACTACTGATCAGAGGACTATGGAAATGGAGTTCATGGGACCAGATGAAAAAAAGGTGGTTTTACAGGCTATGCACCAGTATCTGCCCAAGATTGTGTCATCTCATAGTATGGAGGCAATGATGCAACATGGAGACATAGAGTGGGTAGTTGAGTGCTACATTTATGACAGGGAGCCACTAGATTGACCTCGACAATATCCAAACGATATTCAGGTATTGCTTCACAAACATCAGATGGTTTTTGCTGACACCCCTCCAGGAGTACTCCTAGATAGAGGATTTGAACATATTATAGAATTAGAAGAAGGGGTTCAAGCTGTCATAACCAATCCTTACCGCCACCCCAATATGTACAAAGATGAGATAGAAAAAATGATCAAGGGTTTGTTAAATATGGGTCACATTCGGCCTAGTTCTAGCCCTTTTGCCTCTTCGGTGGTATTGGATAATAAAAAGGATGGTTCCATGAGGATGTGCATTGACTACCGATCACTTAACAAGAAAACCATAAAGAATATGTACCCAATTACGAGATCGATGAACCTATGGATGAGTTGAGGGGAGAAAAATATTTCACGAAGATTGATCTTCGTTCAAGATACCACTAGATTAGAGTTCGAGAGAAGGACATTCAGAAGACTGCCTTCCGATTCCATTATGTGAATTATGAGTTCTTGGATATGTCGTTCGAGCTAACCAACACCCGTGCTACATTCCAGTCCTGCATGAACCATCTGTTCAATAAGAGATTGAGGAAATTTTTGTTGGTCTTCTTTTATGATATTCTCATTTATAGCAGGACTTGTGAGGATCATTTCAGGCATTTGGATGAAGTATTGGGGATTTTGGAGGAGCAACAACTTTACACAAAGGAGTCCAAATGTGAGTTTGGCATGAATGGGATGCTTTACTTGGGGCATGTGATCAGATGTGATCGGGGAAAATGATGTTCGAGTCCACCAAGAGAAAATCAAGGCAATTATAGAGTGGCCTACCCCAAAAAATTTGACAGAATTGAAAAGCTTCCTAGGGCTCTACACTTATTACAGGAAATTTGTTAAGGGGTTCTCACAGTTGACGACACCTCTTACAGATCTCACTAAGAAAGGAGATTTTAGTTGGACATATGAGGTGCATATGACATTTGAGAAAATGAAACAGGTAATGAGTTCATGCCTAGTGCTAGCCTTACCAGACTTCACTCAGCCATTTGTGCTTGAGTGTGATGCTTCAAGGATAGGGATAAGAGCTGTGTTGATGCAAAATAATCATCCTATTTCTTTTGAGAGCCAACAACTTTGGGAGTATGAGCAACATTATTCAATATATGACAAGGATATGTTGACCATTATGCATGCATTGACCAAATTCAAACAATACTTGGTGGGGAACAGGTTCAAAGTGAAGACAGATCATAACAGCCCGAGGTTCCTCATGGAGCAAAAAGAATTGAGTGAGAGGAAACAAAAGTGGATCAGTAAAATTCAAGCATATGATTTCGAGATTGAATACGAGAAGGGAAAGAACAATGTGGTGGCCGATTCCCTTTCCAGAGTACCATCAACTCTCTCCCTCATGAATATTTTTGTTGATTGGAAATATATTCTATTTGTAGAATACTCCAAGGATAGATTTGCTTGTGAGATCCTAGACGGTCAGATCCAGGATGATCGGTACCGAGTTATGGATGACATTATTTATTACAAAGACATGATATATTTAGTACCAGAATATCAGTTGAAGGAAAAAATCATGCATACAACATACAACTCACCTTTGGCGGGACACCTTGGGTACTTGAAAACCTACAGGCAGATCAGGGAAAGATTTACGTAGAAAGGCCTCAAGATGGATATGTTGAGATTTGTGAGGGAATGCAAAGTCTACCAATAGAAATAAGTGGAGCATACTCAATCGACCGGATTACTTCAACCACTTCCCATCCTAGAACAAAAATGGGAAAGGATCTCTATGAACTTAATCATAGGGTTGCCCCGGGTGCAGGGAAAAGATTGTATTTATGTGGTGGTTTATAGGCTCATGAAGTTTGCACATTATTTTTCCATACCTTCCAAATATTCCGCAACACAGGTAGCAAAGTTGTTCTTCAGAAATGTATTCCGATTGCATAGGTTGCCAAAAACTATTGTCAGCGACATAGATTCTAGGTTCATGGGAGGATTTTGGCAGGAGCTTTTCAGGTTAGTTGGGACAAAACTGACACTTAGCATGAGCTACCATCCTCAAACGGATGGGCATGCCGAGATTGTGAATAAACTACTTGAAGGCTATCTGAGGAATTATGTGTCAGGCCAACATAAAACCTGGATAAAGTGGCTACACTTGGGTGAGTACTGCTACAGTAAAACCTATCACATGTTGATTGGGATGACACCCTTCCAATCTTTGTATGGATATGATGCGCCTACATTTGTGGATTGGGTGTTTGGAGACAACAGAGCACCTAAAGCTAAATATTGGATTCAGGAGAGTCAGGATATTCTATGGACCCTTAAGAAAAATTTGCAGATGGATTAGAATCAACAGAAGGTCTATGCAGACATGAATCATGTGGAACACAACTTTGAGTTCGGGGACTTGGCGTACCTACGTCTGCAACCCTATAGGCAGTTGTCACTTAAGATGAAGGGGGCAGAAAAATTGAAACCCATATTTTACGGACCCTATAGGATTTCGAGGTGCATAGAAGAGGTAGAATACGAGCTAGAGCTTCCAGAGGGATGCAAAATACATAATGTCTTCCATGTTTCATGTCTCTAGAAGGCATTGGGATAACATATCACTACCTCTACTGAGTTACCCCCACTGGATGAAGAGGGGCAGTTGATTAAGGTTCATGAAGATATTTTGGAGATCAGGGAGCGAAAGCTAAGGAACCGAACTGTCAGGGAGTACCTTGTCAAATGGAAGGATTTGCCTATCGAGGACGCTACATGGGAAGGAGAGAAGGTACTTCAACATCCAGGATTGAAATTGCTTGAGAGAAAGCAATCTTGGGTGGGAAGGACTGTAATGTCCCCATCTGCCTAATCTCTCTAAGAGAGAATTCCACTAGCTTAATTGAGTTCCCGTGGCCTAGGGCGAAAAATAATCAAGGGAATATTATCCCACATTCATAAGAGAAGGAAAGAAAGCTCAAGTTAGAAGTATAAAAAAGGGGATAGGAGGAGTCTAGGATAATTCTTACGCTTTTTTATTGAGAAAATAGATTTGGAGAGCTCTTGGAGAGTTTTCTAGGGTTTTGGAAACCCTTCTTTTGTGTTGGTTTCGGTGTTGCAACGATACACCCTAGCTGGTCTTTGGATCAAAATCACTTAGACTTTGACAATGTGCTTCATTGTGTGGGTTTCACCTTTTTAGGAAGAATATTTATTGAGCTAGAGGATTGTTTGTACAATCTTGGGGGAAATGATTTGCAGTTGAGAGAGTAAACCCATTGTTGGGTCGTAGTACTTCTTGACATGCCAAGTTTCAAGTGTTGGAGGGCGAGCTTGCTGCTGAAATCAAACTATATTACTTCTGGGTTTTGTTTTCCTCTGTCTAGGCACCTCATATTGCTTGTTGTGGAGTGATTTGGAGTGGGGAAATTGTCTATATCAATGCAGGTATGTATTTAATATTGGGTGGCGTCTTATCTCTAACTGGGTGCATCTCTTAGTCTATACACAAAAAAATATTGTTGTTGATTAAATGCCGAGGTTTATCTCCAATCTGGGTGCATTTATTCTCCATTTCTGAACTGTGGACTACTGCCACTAATCCCTGGAGTCCCTTTATAAACTGGACCGAGAAGGTGCAAAGATATAGTATACAATATTGGCCAAGTCCATCTTGTGTGGGTTGAGTTCTTTGTGGGAAGGGTGTTGATTTTTTGGACTGCATTCAGAGCTATCTAGTGGACCATCTATACAGTGATCTTCAACCCATATATTCTAGTATTTTGCAAGCTAATCTTTAAGAGTTATTACAATTGTTGTTATTCTATTTATACTGAAACAAAATGATAAATATGTGTTGAGTTTACACCAGTATATTCGTTGTATTCTTGTGGATTCTTTCATGTTGCTATTGCAAAGATATTTACTGTGTGAAAATGAAAATTTTGGGTACACCTGAAATGCACATAAACCATCTATAACACATCATAGCTCATCTAAAATACCAACAACAATATAGTGAGAGTTTTGATGGTAAAAAGGCACCTACAACCTAAGTGTTTGACGAAAGTCAACACTCATAAAACTTGGCATTTTGCTACAACAACGAGAAGGAAAGTGTACACATAGTGTTTGGGATATTACACACCAAGACCCTATCTTCTAGTCGATCCCAAATCAAAGGTGTCCTACATGGTCGTCTGTATAGAAAATCAAAAGGTGTTATTTTTATCAAACTCTGGTCACTGTTGTTATACGAAAATTCTACCAATGGTAAAAATTCTTCCCACCATTTCTGTTGATCCATCACATAGATTTGAAGCATAACTTCTAGAATTTGATTCATTCTTTCCAATTTTCCATAGGTTTCGGGGTGATATGTTGTACTAAAATTTCATTGCATGCCCAATGCCTCTTGGAAACTAGTCCAAAAACGTCTAGTGAATACCGATCCTCGATCAAATATTATCTTCCTCAGTACACCATGCAATCTTACAATTTCATTAACAAAAATTCTAGCTATGTCAGGTTCTTGATATGTCATACGAATTGGAATAAAATGCACACTTTTTGTCAAAGTGTCGACAACTACAATGGTAGAATCATGTCTCCTTACCATCAATGGAATTATCTATGAGATATGATATATTTATAATGTGCTTTCTTGTTGGTTATTGTTGTGCATGGCATGTTAATATTTTATTTTACAATTAGAAAGAATCTTGATTATTGCATGTGTTTCTTTCATGCTTCTTTAATAGTTAATTAGTATCAAAATTTTTGAATCAACCCAAGAGAGAGAATTTAGAGGTACTTGGGCAGTGGGTACGTACAAATCAAAGTGTAGAGCAAATCGTTTTGGGTTTGTTGATCTGGGTATGTTACATGGAAGGATATATTAAACCTTCCTGTAGATTGGTGCCCCAAGGAAGAGTCAATATACCTTTCTCCATGTTAGTATACTCATCAAGTGGACTCTAAAGGAAGTATCAACTAACCCTTCCTCTAGATTAGTATTCTCATCGAGGGGGATCTTAACTAAGGATTGGCCAACCTTTATTCATGATATGTACTCTCATCAATAGGGAGCTTGGGAAAGGTGTTAGAAAAACAGGACCGTGGAGTAATAAAATAAGACAAATGCGGAAACAAAACATATAAGATACACAATACAATAGAGACACAGATTTATGTGGTTCACCCAGTGTGGGCTACATCCACCAGATAAATTGCCAAGTCCTTCCTTTATTATTATACAGCATATGAAGGGATACAACCTACAACAAACCCGCTGTAACTTCCTCTTCTTTCTCTCACAGTCTCCTATCTCAGAACACAATATTCACAATCAACCATAGCCGCAATACATTTCCCTCATAAAAGAGGGTTCCCTTCTAGGGAAAAAAACCCTAACATAATCTCTACCGTTAGATCTGTGACCTTATAATGAACGGTCCAGATTTACAATGAAATTACAATATACATTTACAAGGCAATTTTTCCTTCAGGGGCTTCGCCCCCAAACCCCCGCTGGGGGCCCGCTTGCCCCCAAACCCCGCAGAGGGGGTGCCTCCCCTCTGCACTCCCCCGCGTGGAATATTTTACATACTTATGGGGTGTAAATACTTCATGGGGTATAAACACGGCTGAAAGCAAGGACCTCTGAATTAGGAAGATAATCAGGCTCCACAACCAACAATCTTCCACTTGGAGACTGATCTCAACAAGTCCACTGCTACTATATATGCTAGAATCTGAACCTTCTTGGACCTAGCAAATTTCTCATCTTCATCTTCATTCTTGAAGACCAACTGAAACTGAGCAGGAACTCAGTTTCTCCCTGGTTACTCCCTTTGTTAACATGTCTGCAGGATTCTAGCTAGTGTGTATCTTTTCCAAATTCAAATGTCCACCTTCCAAGGAAGATTGTATGAAGTGGTACCGTTACTGTATATGCTTAGTCTTCGAATGGAAGGTTGAGTTCTTTGCAAGGTGAATGGCACTCTGACTGTCACAGTACAACCTGCTGTTCTCTTGCTTCATTCCCAATTCCTCCATAAACCTCTGTAACCAAATCATCTCTTTACTAGCCTCTGTAGAAGCAACATACTCTGCCTCTGTTGTTGAAAGTGAAACAACCTTTTGTAGTTTCGAAATCCAACTTACTGCTGTTCCACCTATAGTAAAAACATACCCCGTGGTGGTCCTCCTGCTGTCTTTATCACCTGCCATATTTGAATCAACATATCCCTGTAGAAAAGTGTTTGAACCTCCAAAACATAATGCATGAGTAGTAGTACCTCTCAAATACCTGAGAATCCACTTTACTGCCTCCCAATGTTCTTTACCTGGATTGTTCATATACTTGCTCACAACTCCCACTGCATGTGCAATATCTGGTCTTGTGCAAACCATTGTATACATCAAGCTGCCAACTGCTGATGAATAAGGGACCCTGGACATGTATTCTATCTCCTCCTGTGTCTTGGGACACATTTCCTTAATTAATTTGAAATGGCTGGCCAAAGGTGTACTAACTGGTTTTGCACTCTGCATTCTAAACCTCTCCAACACCTTCTCTGTGTACTCACCCTGAGACAATGTCAATTTTCGATTTTTCTTGTCTCTTGTTATTCTCATGCCAAGTATTTTCTTTGCAGCACCCAAATCCTTCATCACAAATGAATTGGCTAATTTCTTCTTGAGCACATTTATATCCTGCATATTAGACCCTGCAACAAGCATGTCATCTACATACAATAGCAAGATAATAAAGCTTCAATTTTCTAGCTTTTTAAAATAAACACAGTGATCAGGATGACATCTACTAT
>JASDQU010736740.1:143072-184151 GCA_032191745.1 Picea mariana | reverse complement strand
CAAGCTCTTCTTCAACCTGCATACCAAATTCTCCTTCCCTTTGACCTCATACCCCTGTGGCTGCTGCATATAAATCTCTTCCTCCAAATCCCCATGGAGAAAAGCTGTTTTTACATCTAACTGTTCAAGATGCAAATCTTCTACTGCCACAAGACTTAAAATAGTCCTAATTGAATTCATTTTAACAATAGGAGAAAATATTTCATCAAAATCTATACCTTTCTTTTGTGCAAACCTCTTTACAACAAGTCTAGCCTTATACCGCTTTTCTCCTCCATCTTCTTCCTTCAACTTGTAAACCCATTTATTCTGCAATGCTCTTTTTCCCGCAGGCAACTGAACCAAGTCCCAAGTCTGGTTATTTGCCAATGAATCCATTTCCTCTTTCATGCCTTGCTCCCACTTCTTTTTGGTGTCTACCTACATTGCCTCTTCATAACATTCTGGTTCACCAGAATCAGTCAACAATAAATAATACAATGAGGGAGAGTATCGTTCATGGGGTATACTTAACTTGGTAGATCTTCTAACAACACTTGCAGGTGTTTGAGGTACCTGCTGCTCCTGTTGTTGTACATTTTGATTTTTTGGTTCCTTTAAAATTTCTTTTTCAGTGATCTCATCAAGCACTGTGTATTCTTGTTTTTCTTTTTCCTGTTTCTTTCCCTGCAATTAATCTTTGTACATGACCTTCTCATTGAATATGACATCTCTACTCCTAATGATTTTGTTATTTTCATAATCCCATAAGCGATAACCAAAATCATTAACACCATATCCAACAAAGGTACATTTCTTGGATTTTGCCTCAAGCTTTGTTCTATTTTCTTTATCAATATGGACAAATGCTTCACAACCAAAAGTTTTCAAAAAAGAATAGTTTACCTTTTTCCCTGTCCATTCCTCCTCTAGAATTCTACCAACCAAAGAGCTTGAAGGTCCTCTGTTTATTAAGTAAACAATAGTATCTACAACATCTGCCCAGAACTGTAAGGGCAAACTGACATGCAATCTCATACTCCTTGCACGCTCCATGATTGTCCTATTCATCCTTTCTGACATGCCATTTTCTCGTGGTGTTCTTGGAACTGTCTTCTCTCTATGAATCCCATGGTATGAACAATAATCATCAAACTCCTTGCTGCAATATTCACCTCCATTATCTTATCTGAGACACTTCAACTTTTTTTCTATCTCATTCTCAACCAAAGCTTTCCATTTCTTAAAAGTATCATAAACATAAGATTTTTGTCGAATGCAATAAACCCAAGTTTTTCTAGTTGCATCATCAATAAAAGTAACATAATAATTAGAGACACCAAGAGATGATACCTGAGCTGGTCCCCATACATATGTATGCACAAGCTCTAACTTTTCATTCTTCTTTTCTTTTCCGACTCTGAGAAATCTTACTCTCTTTTGTTTTCCATAAACACAATGCTCACAGAACTCCAAATCAATTTGTTTAAGATCTAGCAACAAACTTCTTTTGTGAAGTATCTGCATACCCTTTTCACTCATGTGTCCAAGCCTATGATGCCATAGTGCTGTATCCACTCCTGTAGAAGCTAAAGAGACAGAAGAGTCAGTATTACTAGTACATAAATACAATGTACCTACCTTCTCTCCTTTCGCTATCACCAATGATCCTTTGATGATATTCCACGTCTTATCTGTAAATATGGATATACAACCTTCACTTGTCCACTTCCCTATTGAAATTAGATTTTTTCTTAAATCTGGAACATGTCTTACCTCTTTCAACAACCATTTGTTTCCATTTTGTTGCTTTATTTTTACCTTTCCTATTCCAACAATTTTGCATGGTGCATCATCACCCAAATGAACCTGTCCAAAATCACCTTGAACATAATCTAGAAAATGTTTCCTATGGGGTGTGGCATGAAATGAAGCTCCTGAATCTACTACCCAAGACTTAGAAATATTATCTACAGAAAGAATCAGAGCATCTTGTAACACATCATCTGTTACATTTGCTTCCTGATTTCTCTCCTGCTGTCCATCTCTTTGTTTCTTTGGAGCTCTGCAGTCTTTCTTCAGATGTCCTTTCTTCCCACAATTCCAGCACTCTATCTTTCCAAGTCTGGATTTGGATCTTCCCTTCCTAGAATTTCCACGGTTCCCTGAGCCCTTTCCTTTATCCTTTTGTCTTCCCCTGTTCTCCATGTTCAATGCATTACCTGATGTCTCACCTGGCCTTTTCCGTCGCATTTCCTCACTAAGGATAACACCAACAACATCATCAAATTTTAAAGTATTTGAACCAGAGACAGAGTTACTTACAGCCATGACCAAGCTGTTCCAGCTTTCTGGCAATGAGCACAAGATTAGAAGAGCCATGACCTCATCATCAAAGTCCACTTTTACAGAACTTAGTTGATTAGTAACCGTATTAAATTCATTTAAATGATCTGCAACAGACCCACCTTCTGACATCTTCATATCAAATAATCTCTTCATTAGAAATACCTTATTAGACGTCGAGGGTTTTTCATACAATTTGGCCAATGCGTCCATCAAACCCTTCGTTGTTTTCTTTGGAAATATTGAAAGCCACCGATGCTGCCAGGCTCAGCCGTATCGTTCCTAGAGCCTTTATGTCAAGAATCTCCCATTCTTCGTCCTTCATGGCCGTCGACTTCTTTGCTACTCCGCCCAATGGTAGGAATAGATCATTTTGATATAAATAATCTTCCATCTTCATCTTCCATAACTGGTAGTTTTGGCCGTTAAATTTCTCGACCCTAAACTTTCCATCTTCCGACATTGCTCCCACTCGAACTAGGAACCCTCTTTTCCTACGAGTTACCTTTCGCTCTGATACCAGTTGTTAGAAAATAAGACCGTGGAGAAATAAAATAAAACAAATGCGGAAAAAAAACACAGAAGATACACAATACAATAGAGACACAGATTTGCGTGGTTCACCCAGTGTGGGCTACGTCCACCAGAGAAATTACCAGGTCCTTCCTTTATTATTATCCAGCATATGAAGGGATACAACCTACAACAAATCCGCTGTAACTTCCTCTTCTTTCTCTCACAGTCTCCTATCTCAGAATACAATATTCAAAATCAACCACAACCGCAATACATTTCCCTTATAAAAGAGGGTTGCCTTCTAGGGAAAAAAACCCTAACATAATCTCTACCGTTAGATCTGTGACCTTATAATGAACGGTCTAGATTTACAATGAAATTACAATATACATTTACAAGGAAATTTTTCCTTCGAGGGCTTCACCGCCGAACCCCCATCGGAGGACACTGCCCCCGAACCCCCGCTGGGGGCCTGCTTGCCCCCAGACCCCCCCTCTGCACTCCCCCGCGTGGAAGAGTGTACATACTTTTGGGGTGTAAATACTTCATGGGGTATAAACATGGCTGAAAGCAAGGACCTATGAATTAGGAAGATAATCAGGCTCCACAACCAACAAAAGGGTCAACCTATGCTTTTTCAAGCTCATAGGTTTCTAATCTAAGAGGATCCTAGGGAAGTCTTGGTCAACCCTTATTCTAGATTAGTATTCTCCTTGAGGGGAGATTAAATAATGATCAATCGACCCCTTTTCAAGATTAGTTATCATTTATTGGGAGCCTGGGAAAAGGGTTAATCAACCCTTCTTCAATATCGTAGGTTTCTCCTCAAGGTAAATCCCAAGAAATGGTTAGTCAAATATTCCTCTAGATTAAAATTCTCATCTAGGGGGAGCCTGTAGAAGGGTCGACTGACCCATATTCTAGATCAATATTTTTGGTGATGGGGATCTTGAAGGAGGTTTGATTTCCTTGAGTGGGAACTCAAGAAGGATCAACCTACCTATCTTAAGGAATATTATTCTCGTTGAGGGGTATCCCAGTAAAGGGTTAGTTAACCCTTCCTCTAGATTAATATTGTTGTTGATGGGGAGCCTAAAGAGGGGCTATCCAATCCTTCTTCCAAATTAATACTCTCATTGAGGGATAGCCTAAGGAAGGTTTGATAGACCCTTCCTTTAGATTAGTATTCTTTTCAAGGGGGCATGGGGTATGGTCGATTGAAACGTCCTTGAGATTAGGATTAGCATGATTTTCCTTTTAATAAGACAACTTAAATGGCATGATACTTTCTCAATAAAATACAATGACAATTTCTATTTTAAGAAAAAAGGGAATGCATTGGGATGGTGAGCCACATGAGCTCAATGAAATTCACCCCATGTTACTTGTTCATCCACACAAAAGTTTAAAAGACTTACATAGGTGATCTAGTTACCTAGGCCAATGCACACCACTTCTCTAGCAGTTTCAAATCCAAGTCAATCCATGTACCTTTGTTTTCAAAATTTCTCACCTCTTTAGTAATCTACCTCAAAATCCAAGCAATATACCAATTTAGCTACCCATGTAGATATTTAATGACAAATGGTAATTTAAAAGGATAATCGTGAATTATTTTTTTAGAAATATATGTTGGGTATGTGTTATATTCTTTGCATGTGTGTGTGTGGGTGCATCAGATTCGACAACTGCGTCTGACGATCCCAACTTCCTTCATTGTTTGTGTAGTGTGCACCAGGCGCTTTCTTGGGGGGTCCCAGGGGGGATAGAATTGGACCCCCCTAGTTACGCACAATGTTCAGCTTCGGGAGGTATCCCAGAACCGTCGAGGTTCGGGGCAATGGGCCAATTTTTTTTTTTTCCAATGGTTTTTGCTATTTTAGCAGATTTTTCTATTTTTAGCGGTTTTCTAAATTAATCTCAGATTAAGGGATTAAGGTTTTGGTAGCTACGGAATACCTAAAATATTGTATATATTGTATTGTGAATGGTGAAATTAATACGATGAAGGTTTGAAAGGTTTGGCACGAAGGAAGGATGGTTTTCTCCCGGTTAAGGGTTTCCAACATAAATCTTTGTGTAATGTGTGTATGAGCCATTGATTAATTTCTTTTTTTCTTAAGAATCTATATGTATTTCTTTATTTCATAGGTTTAAAACTTATAGAGTGTCCCATTCTATTTATCCCTTTTCCTGGGTTCTTCCACCATTTTTGTTTTGGGCGGTTTTTGCTATTTTAGAGGATTTTGCTATTTTTAGCGGTTTTCTAAATTAATCCCGAATTAAGGGATTAGGGTTTGGGTAGCTACGAAATACCTAAAATATTGTATATATTGTATTTTGAATGGTGAAATTAATACAATGAAGAGTTGAAAGGTGTGGCACCAAGGAAGGTTGGTTTTCTCTCGATTAAGGGTTTCCAACATAAATTTCTGTGTACTGTGTGTATGAGCCATTGATTAATTATAGTTTTTCTTAAGAACCAATATGCATTTCTTTACTTCATAGATTTAAAACTTACAATATCCTCTCCCATGATGGATCATTGCACTATAATGTTTATATTACATTAAAATGAGTTGATTTTCCCAGTAGATTCCCCACAAAAGTGATGATTCCTTTTTAGCAATTAGTGGTAAAGAGTTAATCACTAAGGCATTATTGATGCATTCCTTTGGTTATTTTACCCTTCAAGTATAGTAATTCAACAATCAGGGTGAGATTGGTGGATATTTGGGTGATATTAGTGGACATCATGAGATCGAGGTGATATTGGTGGAGATTGAGGTGAGATTGTCAACATTAGGGTGAGGTTGATGAAAATCAAGGTGAGTTCAATGGATAATGGTGGATATTAGAGAGATTGGGGTGAGATTGGTGAAGATACATGAATATCAAAGTGGGATCAAGGAGATTGGTGGAGATTAAGGTGACTAAGGCGATGTTTGAGATCAAGGTGAATTTTATTAATGAAAAGTTCCAAGTATTAATGATTGATGTAGGTATTCATTAGGAATTTTTACAACATTTTTCTCTGTTAAAAATTGCCACATATAGTGGATACCTTTTACCCTCTACCTTCATGTCAACCATAAAATTCTTTTAATTCATCTCTGAGGAAAATTTATGGTTAAATGGGGAATAAATAACACAATAATATCAAAACTAGAAAATTTCTAATGGGATATAGAAAGCCCATTGATTTATCATATAAATTGAGTGTTAGTGTGGATATTGTTTACATTGTGATTTCCCTACTTGTTTTTGCACATGCTACCTTCTAATTTCATATTGTACTTTGATGAATACCTTTTTGCTTCATCATTTTTACCGTTTACCACCACTTTTGATACAGGTGGATATCAGTGGCCACTCACCTTTTCCGACTAGCTCAAAATAGTTTTCTGGCAATTTTGACAATTTACTATTTTTAGCAGGTTTTAACTTCCGGGGTCATTTTGAGGGCCTAAATGAAGGTTTTTCGAGATAAAGGTTATCAATGATATCCAAAGGTATAATTGAGCCCCCAAAATGAATCTCCTTGACGATACCTTTCCAACGAGCTATCACACGCCTAAAACGGAGATCGTATGCAAAAGTTATGACCCCGGGAAGTTGATGTACTCACTTACCCAAACGGGGCCCACATGAATTTTGGCGCTTCATCTCCTAGGGTTAGGTTTTTGGATATATAGGGTTTTTGGCATTCCGATTTATTTTAAAAAGGCCTTCAGAGCCTCATTGAAATTATCTTCTTGCGAATGTGAGTAGCCATCACATCTCTTCTCAGAGATAAGCTGCCACCATTCTATCAAGTCTTTCACTCTGTATTTTACAGTCTCTGTACATTTATTTCATTAATAGAAATCGTGTATTACTGTATATCTGTGTTTATGGTTGCATCTCTGATATATTCCTATTACATTATTGAATATCTGCGATATCTTTGTGCATTTCTTTATTATATCTCTGCTCGCATTTCATGCTGAAAATAATCCAGATCAGTGGTATCAGAGCAGGTTGCTCTTGATCATTTTTTTAGTGCATGTCCACGACGAGGTCCGAGTATAGAAAGTTGGGTCTCGAGCTTGTCTCTCTTGAAGACAATCTCTCTCGCACACCCAAGAAACCCTCAACGATGGAAGAAAAGAAAAACGATGGAGCAGACGATCTTATCAATCTGTTGCTTGAGCAAGCTCTCACGCGACAAAGGGATGAAATGATGGAGAATTTTGCCCACATCCTTAAATGCTTGCCAATAGCATCAGGTGCATCTTCATCAAGCAACCACTTTGGAGGCACCTCGCTTTTCAAGGTACAAGTTAATTTTGATATTCTTGTATTTGAAGGACAGATAGATGCAGAAGCCCTAGAAAAATGGTTAACTCTACTAGAAGGTTATTTCTCTGTTCACAATTTTTCCGACAAAGAAAAGATCACCTTCGCACTCCTTAAATCTCTCCCTCATGTGAAACATTGGTGGGAAACTTACTGGGAGCAAAGTTCCATAGAGGAGTTTGGAATATATGGGGCCGATCCCACTTGGGATTTTTTTGTGGATGCGGTAAAGGAACAATATTACCCTGTTGGCAACTATGAGGACCAGTACATGATATGGACCACACTGCGGCAAGAGAGGGGCCAAGCAGTGCCAGAGTTCACCAATACCTTCCATACCTTACGCACCAAGCTGGGTATTAAAGACTCCGAGTGACATTTGGTTCTGAAATACCGTGGGGCTCTACACAGATACATCCAGACTGAAATGGATTTTCTGGACATCTCATCACTCGGTGTTGCTTATCGATATGCTGTTAAAATTGAGTAGAAATTTAAGCACCGGAACAAACGGGAATTCGGGTCTGCAAATCCGCAACAACCAAAGTATGATAAAGACGGCCCTGACAAACAGTCTCCTGAAAACTAGTCCAAGACACAGGAAAAGAAGGGTCACGGGAAGATAAAGAAGGACACCGGAAAATGGTGTGATTTCCACAAAATCCCCTGGCACAACACCGATGAATGTCGCTCAAAACAGTCATTGGTGGCCGAGATCAAAGACAATGAGCTAAACCCTGATTCATAATCTGATTATGAAAATACTGGTAAAGGGCAGATCATTGACGTAGACCCCACTGCTATTGTCGTGACCGTAGAAGTTCAACCAGAAGAATCAACAGATCCTGAAGAGGGGGAGTGCCTTTTTCATTCACAGATGTGGGTGAAGGGGACCTCGCTACATTTTATTGTTGATAGCAGAAGCTAGAAAAACCTCATCTCAGCAGAGGTCGTCAAACAGTTGGGATTGTCGACAACACTACACGCACAACCATACAACATCGGGTGGCTTCGGCAAGGACAAGATCTCCGTGTCAGCCAATAGTGCCAGTTGTCATATGACATCCAACCCTTCAAGGATGAGGTATTATGTGATGTTTCCCCACTGGATGTCTGTGATGTTCTCTTAGGCCAACCATATATGTGGAGACGCCATGCTATTTACGAGTCTCGACCCCATAGTGTCATTGTTACTTTGGGGGGTCATCTCTACAGAATACCAGAGGTAGTTCCAACTATTGTTCCACCTAAAAAGTGTCGCAAGGTAGTATCTCATACTGCAAAATTTAGCTTCTTCACAGTTTGTTCAAAAGGGGAACAGAAGGACATTGCAACCACTACAGCCTCGCCCCCTGCACCTTCTATCCAACAAAAGCAGGTCGACAAGGTTGCAACAAAGCACAAAGATTCCTTCTGCACACCTTCCTCTCATGTAGCTCGACTTGTTGAACAACCTCAGCTTCAACAGGTTCATGACAGACTTCCACAAACTAAGCAACGCGACGTCTCCAACAATACAAGCAGCTCACCAAGATGCAGATCCAACAAACACGTTTCCCTCTCCCATGGGAACTCAATGCAATGGAGACCATTGCTTCCTAAGGAGGGAGGATTGATCCAGGTGGATATCGGTGGCTACCCACCTTTTCCGATTGGCTCAAAATAGTTTTCTAGCAATTTTGGCAATTTTACTATTTTTAGCAGGTTTTAACTTTCGGGGCCATTTTGAGGGCCTAAATGAAGGTTTTTCAAGATCAAGGTTCTCAATGATAGCCAAAGGCATGATTGAGCCCCCAAAATGAATCTCCTCGATGATACCTTTCCAACGAGCTATCACACGCCTAAAACGAAGATCGTATGCAAAAGTTACGACCCTGGGAAGTTGATGTACTCACTTACCCAAACGGGACCCACATGACTTTTGGCGCTTTATCTCCTAGGGTTAGGTTTTTGGATGTCTAGGGTTTTGGCATTCCGGTTTATTTTAAAAAGGCCTTTAGAGCCTCATTGAAATCATCTTCTTGTGAATGCGAGTAGCCATCACATCTCTTCTCAGAGATAAGCTGCCACCATTCTATCGAGTCTTTCACTCTGTATTTTACAGTCTCTGTACATTTATTTCATTAATAGAAATCATGTATTACTATATATCTGTGTTTATGGTTGCATCTCTGATATATTCCTGTTATATTATTGAATATCTGCGATATCTCTGTGCATTTCTTTATTATATCTCCGCTCGCATTTCGTGCCGAAAATAATTTGGATCAACTTTCTCGTAGGCATCCACTACTAATGTTTCTAGTACGTCCATGGACACATATTAGTAATAATCATAGTAGCAATTGATTTTTGGATAAATATGTTGTGTGTAAGTACTAATAAAAATTTCTACTATCTTAGTCATCATGGTTAGTTGGTTGTTTCCTAAATATGTATGTAGTTGTGGTTTGATTATATGAATATAACAATATATGTTAAAAACCAACAAATCACATAATTGAATTATTATAAATTGGTGAATTAATAAGAAATGGATGCCATGATGGGTATGATAATGCCTTTGATTTTATTTTTGAATTGAATTAATGTAGAATTTAGAATGATTAGAGGTTGACCACTTAGTTTTGTATCTAACTGAAGGTTTTATGGCCACTCAAGTTTGAATTTAAGTCATTAGAGTGGAAATGCTTTATCTCATCAACAACACTACAACTTATTGGCTTTCGTCTGAAAATGTTTTTTATACAAAATTTTAAAACTTACTAATTCAATTATGATTTTCTTTYTGACATTTAAATTTTTTTATTTTTATTCCCTACTCAATGAAAAGTTATTTTTTTGGAATTATTCTTGTTTGCAAATCTTTGTCCAAATACCTTGACTTATCATTTAACTCCTCCACCAAACGTTACATCAACATAAACACATAAATTATGTTTTAGTTATATGTTCTAATTCTTCATTAAAATTATTATATCAGTGAGATGTTATGTTTATCTGAAAAAAAATTATATTATTTTTTTGGAATTATTCTTGTTTGCAAATCTTTGTCCAAATACCTTGACTTATCATTTAACTCCTCCACCAAACGTTACATCAACATAAACACATAAATTATGTTTTAGTTATATGTTCTAATTCTTCATTAAAATTATTATATCAGTGAGATGTTATGTTTATCTGAAAAAAATTATATAAATTTGTTCCATTTTAAGGAAAAAATATTTGTTCACTTAACTACAAGTTAAAATGTTAAGCCCTATCATTCTCAAGAAATTAAAGGTAATTCCTTTTCTTCAAGTAATAATGGACCATAATATTCGAGAATTCACGTACGAATGGCATGTTGAGTTGGATGAATCAACTCATATCTACATAGATTTGTATTTTTATCAAGTGTATGGAAGTTCTATTAACATCATGGCATGGCCGTGTCTACATATATGATTAATGAAGAAATTGTGTCCAAATGTAGGTAGTTGATAATAAAAATTGTTTTCACTAGTGACCTTTTTATTAGTTGTTATCGACTAGAGTTAAGGAAAAATAGAGACATTAATGATGAAATATCATGTGCAAAAAAGGTTGGGTTTTACCATCATATGACAAATTCAATCGATCAGGGACAAATAAAGCAAGTGATTTAAAAAATGGTATTATTGTTGTCTTAAGAAAGAGGTTTCTAGCAAAAATAACATCCTTCGTATTACATTTGATGAATATGACAAACAATATCATTGATATTTATCATGAAAATAATATAACATTTTTTAGAAGAGCATGTATTAAAAATTTAGAAAATGATATAATTGTATTCTTTAAAGTCCTTGGAAGCAAGTCCTTCAAAGGTCATGATGTAGAAGGTTAATAAAATCTATGAAAAACAAGCAGGGTTGCAGAGCAACAAGTCCCTGCCAAGAAGACAATTGTGTTTCTTTGCCATAATGGGCAGGGACTTGCTGCACTTCCTAAACCTAAAACCCAATAATTGATTCAATCACATACCAACAATAATGCCAATAAGCCAACACATCTACTGCATATAGATTATGGTTATATTGTGATTCAAACAACGTATGGCCCAACTGATCTGTTAGACCAACGATCAATGAAATAAAGAAGAAGCCTAGACGTTGCCATAGGGGTGCAATTGGAGTCAATTTATAACACCATATTTATGGAGCAAGGAACCCATTGAATCTACAAAATGAATGTGGCTTATACAATGTCCCACACAATCGATTGAAGGAACCAATAATACCGATAAGAGTCGAAATTAAAGGCTTTATTGTGTTTGATAGTTCTTTTTGTCGATTTATTATTTCTCGATCCTTTTGCCTTGGCTGTAGATCCTCGAGGAAAGAGAGGAAGACGATTTATTTAATGTGTGGTGGAATAAATCTTCATGAGTTTTTCCTTTGGATTTTCTTTTATGTATATTGCTTTAGTAGAATGTTTGGAAGATATAGAATTGTAGGGTTTTTTCGATTCTCTTGTATTGAAAATTGAGAGAGCTCTAATTATTTGGCCGTGGAAAGGAAAGATTTGGTTCTGAAGTTTCGGGGAAGAAAATGAAACAGATCATTTCACAGAAAATAAAAATAAAAGGCTTTAGCTAACCAGGGAGAGATTGATGGAGGTTTCAATAGATTTTTGGAAAAGGCTTTATTGTGTATATTGTAATTGATTTACGAATTAATTAACGGTATTTTGGTTGAAGTTTTAAAAGATATTTTAATCAAAATAAAATACATCGGCCTTATATTATAAAATTAATAAAATATGCACCAGAAAGCATCCATATAAAATTAATAAACTACACGTTAAAGTTTATGCCACTGACATTTGTTGTTGAGAATGGAAACACGTGGATGGTGCTGGAAATGGATGCTAGTAATGATACGTTCGCTTGTACACTTGCAAGACAGATGGATGTATGCAACAAAGTACAGATTGATCTCCATGCACAATGCTTTAGCCAACTTTAAGGAGAACCATGAACAATGATCGATTCTCGAGGCCCCTCCTTTTGCATATTTATCATCCTGAATCCCCAAGCGATATTGTTGCTTGTTGCTCCTCAGTCTGAGTAGGTAGATTAAACACAATGTTGATAGAAAAATGGATCAAAAGAGTGTATACGCACTATGGGCGGGGTGAATGACGTATAAATCAATAGGCGTAAATACCGAATGGCGCATAAACTTTTATCTCTCTCAGACAGTACCGTAAATCAAAAGGGGTGTAATAAATATCCCATCCTGCTCCTGGATCGATCAGACTGAACCCCTATCAAAGTGGTATATGGCTATTAAGACGTCCCAAGACTGGAAAAGAAAATGAAATTCATGGAACCAACAGAAAGAAGATGAAACTCAATGTTTCTAAAGTTTCATATTTTCGTCTGATCGTCTTGCGCCGCTTTCAAAATGGGATGACTATTTTATGGACATGATAGCAGGTTACACGATGATGGAAGTCTTGTCCCATAAGTCACCTCCCGATTGCAGAGGAGGTAAGCCGAGTACCCATGAGAGTTTAGGTGGATGTTGGTTAATATGGATGGAGGTCAATGTCCAAAACTCAAAACATGAATGATGTTCAACACAGAACTGGACATGAAATGCATAGGGAAGTGAGGGCCACAAATAACTTTAGTCAGTGAATTGAGTTTAAGTGTGAGCAGAGGGAAGACTTAGTAAGAAAGGTGAACAAGACTGCTATGGGCATCGGGCCTTCAAGCAGTTTGGAGAAGAAAAACTCAGACTCAAGATCACTCTTAAGCTCAAGTTTCAGACACTAAAACATGTCCAAACAACACAATCATAACAACACAATGATCAAACCTACATCACCATGCAGCTACATCAACTCGAATGGATCCTCCATGCCCGAGCCATTCAGTGTAAGAGGGAAAAAAATCACAAGTAATCTGACTAAAACTGGTCACGATACCGCTGCAATGAAACCTACATTACAACAACATAACAACCCTCGACTGGAACCTCCATGCCCGAGTGTTTTAGCACAGTTTTTACAAAGAGATGAAAAGAGGCTGACTTCTATTAATCTGAAAGTCTCAAATCCGATACATAACCAGAGAACAGTTCTGGCATCAAAACATTACAAAATAGGGAGCTCTGCTCAACCAGTTGACGACCATAAAAAAATATCAAAAATACATATTTATACTTAGAACTAGCTCCAACTGCCTGAGGCGTGATCATGTCATGCGTTAAATTCTTTGCATCGACAAGCCTCACTGTCAGGCTATGCATGCAGACACTATTCAGATTGCCCATGTAGTCTTCTATCATACACAATTTCTGTCAATCTGGGCTGACAACCTGCCTTCATGGTTGGTCCTTTTGCTGGCCTTCTATTTATGGAAGGAGACGATGTCTCAACCACCTCACTGGATTCCATTAACTTTTACCCGTAGCTAAAGATCTGGCAACGTGTGGCTCCTGGATCAACAACTAAGATCCCTTCGGGTCTCCGGGCTCTGGGAAAAACAAGACTCAAATCTCGCTTTTTCCCCTTCTCTTTCCTCTGGAGCTCTAGATATGGCGTCGTGTGTCCATTTGAATCAGACGACTGAGACTTACTTCGAGACTTCATGCACTTCGGCGCTTCGGGCCTTTGGGACTTCGGGTTCTTCGAGACTTCGGGCACTTCGACGCTTTTTACTTGGAAAATCCTGCAACGAATTTCTCCGCAGCCCGGATCTGGTGCCACACGTCTCTTCGAATCGGACGACTCATGCTCACTTCGGGTTTCGGGACTTTGGACCTTTTGACAAACAACTTTAACAATATTTCGAACCCCTAATTCCCGTGAACCGTGAATCTGATATTCTTAGGAATGTCTGCCATTGAAGCTGATCTCGCCTGCTGCTTGCATTTCGAGCCCAAAATGTACTGCTCTGAACGCTGCACTTTGACGTTTCTTGTGCAGGCCACGAACTTGGACAACCTGCTGCCCATGACAACTACATGTGATAACATTTGGCTCCACATGGGATGACATTCTCCCTGTGAGCTTCCAAGAACAAGCAGTTCCAGTCGCCTTATGCATTGGGCTATGGAGGCATGCTAAAAAAACATCCCGGTGAGGAGTACATGCCGCCAAGAATACTATTCTAAAAACGAAAGCAAAAGACAAGGGCTCCACATGAGCTTACTTATGTACACTCCTAGACTAATGATTTCTACACAGTGCTAGGTGAAAGCAAACTTCCACCATAGCCATTCCAATAGCTTCCTAACTGGAAGACCATTTACTCTGTCGGTGATTGATAACAAATAATGTAATCGTGGCATCAGAACGATTACATCCTTTAGCTTTCCTCCAGATGGAAATGGTGGGATAAGACTTGGAGGATTCAAATCATGGAGGAAAAGAAACTCCATGTACTCCCTTACAGGTTCATAGAACGAGTGACGAGACACACTGGGTTGGTGACATAAAACATGCTCTATCACATAGCTTCCCACACACGGTTGGATATCTCTGCTAAGCTCAGGTGAGTGAACGACTAATGAAGGCTGATTGATCTCAGGTGATGGTTGCTCACTTACAGGCTTGGGGCGGGATATAAACTGCACCTTTGGCTCTTCCTCTTCATGGATCTCCCAAGGATCAAAGTCGTAATAATCATAAATAAGACCCATGGGAAAGCTTTGCTCTTGGTCTTCTGCAGGCCCAAGATGACTGATTTCCATAAGATGTTTTTCCTTAATGTATAAAGGAAGTGCTAGGTGAAAGCAAACTTCCACCATAGCCATTCCAATAGCTTCCTAACTGGAAGACCATTTACTCTGTCGGTGATTGATAACAAATAATGTAATCGTGGCATCAGAACGATTACATCCTTTAGCTTTCCTCCAGATGGAAATGGTGGGATAAGACTTGGAGGATTCAAATCATGGAGGAAAAGAAACTCCATGTACTCCCTTACAGGTTCATAGAACGAGTGACGAGACACACTGGGTTGGTGACATAAAACATGCTCTATCACATAGCTTCCCACACACGGTTGGATATCTCTGCTAAGCTCAGGTGAGTGAACGACTAATGAAGGCTGATTGATCTCAGGTGATGGTTGCTCACTTACAGGCTTGGGGCGGGATATAAACTGCACCTTTGGCTCTTCCTCTTCATGGATCTCCCAAGGATCAAAGTCGTAATAATCATAAATAAGACCCATGGGAAAGCTTTGCTCTTGGTCTTCTGCAGGCCCAAGATGRCTGATTTCCATAAGATGTTTTTCCTTAATGTATAAAGGAAAGGCTCTGTTGCATGCTCTTTGAAATCCTTCATATCCATCTCAGAATCTGATTCATAACTGTCATACACACGCTGGTTTCTCACCGATTCATCAAAATATGATGCAGGGATCTACTTCTCTTCATCTAAATACAAAACTATTTCTTCGCTTGAATATGAGACAATAGTTGCATCAGGGGAGGAATCTACTACCTCTATGGCTATGCAATCATCAACCTCACCATCATGAGTAGGGATTCCAAGAACATCTACTCCTAGGACTGGAAACTCCTCTGCGCTTTCTTCAAAAGAGCAGTGAACACGACTTGCCTTCAATTTATCCATCCTTCTAAAAAGTGACCTCGCCATCCACGCCAACTCAACCAGGGCATCTTCTTCCTCCTCGCAGCCTTCCTCCTCACAACTTTCATAGCTTTCATCCTCACAACTTCCATTCTCACAACTTTCATTTGAAACAATCATACCTTGAACACAATCTTTATATTCTTCACAACAATTATGAAAAATTAACTCATAGGAATAATACCTTTGACAATGCTTATTGAAAGCTGCATGAAATTCTTCCATGGAAGAGATGCTAGTAGGGGGTAAGCAGTGATACCATTCACGAGAATCTCCTTCTAATGGAAACATGAAAATATTTAATAATACATCCTCATGATGTATCTCCCATTTATGCATGAGTTCATGAAACTCATGGAGATGCTCTGCAGGGTTTTCCTCTTTATGCTCTTTAAATATGGGCAAAAAATCACCCCATTCATCCATAGTAGGAAAAACATTTGGAAAACCAGGAACATAGGAGAAATTAAAAGGAGAAAACCTTTGAGCCAGATTTTTTTCCATTTCAAACCAGTGGAGTCGCCAATTGATCCTTTAACCATGGAGTCGCTGGGTGAATGATATGCAGTCTGAAGGTGTCTGGTCTTTGTTCACCATCAAAAACCAGATCTGGTCATTATTGTTCTTCCAGAGAGCTTTTCAATCTGGGCCAACAACTATAGCCTTCATGAGAAAGATTTCCTTTCTTGATAATCCTATCTGGGTAAGTTTCAGGTGTAGCCTGAGACAACTGTCTGGGTCTGCCTCTGGAAGCCACGAATGAAATAGTGGAGTCGAAATAGTGGATTCACCAGATGCACAGTTGCAATATTTGATGTACTGAGTTTTGATGCACCTTCAAAATCAGTAAGATTTGTGTTTCAATCCCAGGGAAAAATCTTCAATTCGTTCCTCGGAAACGACGCCATGAATGTTAGCACTAGAAGTCACCTCCTAATTGTAGATAAGGTAATCCCAGTACCCATTAGATTTTAGGTGGATGTTGGTTAATATGGATGGAGGTCAATGGCCAAAAATCAAAACATGAATGATGTTCAACACAGAACTGGATGGGAAATGCACAGCGAAGTGAGAGCCACAACTAACTTCAGTTAGTGAATTGAGTTTAAGTGTGAGTAGAGGGAAGAATTAGTAAGAAAGGTGGACAAGATTGCTATGGGCATCAGGCCTTCAAGCAGCTCGGAGAAGAAAAACTTAGACTCAAGATCACTCTTAAGCTCAAGCTTCAGACATTGAAATATGTCCAATCAACACAGTCATAACAACATAATGAACAAACCTACATCACCATGCAACTACAACAAATCGACTGGATCCTCCATGCCCGAGCCATTCAGTGTAAGAGGGAAAAATATCACAAGGAAGCTGAATAAAATTGGTCACGATACCACTGTAATCAAACCTACATTACAACAACATAACAATCCTCGACTGGATGCTCCATGCCCGAGTGTTTTAGCACAATTTTTACAAAGAGATGAAAAGAGGCCGACTTCTATTAATCTAAAAGTCTCAAATCTGATACATAACCAGAGAACAGTTCTGGCATCAAAACATTACAAAATAGGGAGCTCTGCTCAACCAGTTGACGACCATAACAAAATATCAAAAATACATATTTATACTTAGAACTAGCTCCAACTGGCCGACGCGTGATCATGTCATGCGTTCAATTCTTTGCGTCGATGAGCCTCTCTGTCAGGCTGTGGATGTAGACGCTAGTTAGACTGCCCATGCAATCTTCTTTCGGACACGATTTCTATCAATTTGGGCTGACAGCTTGCCTTCATGGTTGGTCCTTTTTCCGACCTTCTATTTATGGAAGGAGACGATGTCTCAACCACCTCACCAGCTTCCATTAACTTTTACCCGGAGCTAAAGAATTGGTGATGTGTGGCTCTTGGATCAACAACTAAGATCCCTTCGGGTCTCTGGGCTCCGGGAAAAATAAGACTCAAATATTGCTTTTTCCCCTTCGCTTTCCTCCGGAGCTCTAGATTTGGTGCCGCGTTTCCATTTGAATCGGATGACTAAGACTTACTTCAGGACTTCGACCACTTCAGAACTTCGGCCACTTCGGTGCTTCGGGACTTCAGGCACTTTGGGACTTCAGACACTTCGACGCTTTTTACTTGGAAAATCCTGCAACGAATTTCTCCGCAGCCCGGATTTGGCGCCACACGTCTCTTCGGATCAGACGACTCATGCTCACTACGGTTTTCAAGATTTCAGACCTTTTGACAAACAACTTTAACAATATTTCAAACCCTCGATTCCCACAAACCGCCGATCTGATATTCTCAGGAATGTCCGGCGCTGAAGCTGATCTCGCCTGTTGCTTGCATTTCGAGGCCGAAATGGACTACTCTGAATGCCGCGCTTTGACGTTTCTTGTGCAGTCCGCGAACTTGGACAACCTGTTGCCCTTGAGAACTATATGTGATAACATTTGGCTCCACAGGGGATGGCATGCGCCCTATGAGCTGCCAAGAACAAGTAGTTCCAGTTGCCTTATGCATTGGGCTATGGAGTCATGCTCAAAAAACATCCCGGTGAGGACTATAGGCCGCCAAGCACACTATTCCAAAAAGGAAAGGAAAAGACATGGGCTCCACAGGAGATTATTTATGTACACTCCTATACTAATGATTTTTACAAAGTGCTAGGTGAAAGGAAACTTCCACCATAGCCATTCAAGTAACTTCCTAACTAGAAGACCATTTACTCTGTTGGTGATTGATAACAGATAATGTAATCGTGACATCAAAACGATTACATCCTTCAGCTTTCCTCCAGATGGCAATGGTGGGCTAAGACTTGGAGGCTTCAAATCATGGAAGAAAATCAACTCCATGTAGTCCCTTACAGGTTCATTGAACGAGTGAAGAGACCCGTTGGGTTGGTGACAGAAAACATGCTCTGCCACATAGATTTCCACACACGATTGGATATCTCTGGTAAGATCATGTGAGTGAATGACTAATGCATGCTGATTGATCCCAGGTGATGGTTTTTCACTTACAGGCTCAAGGTGGGATATAAACTACACCTTTGTCTCTTCCTCCTCATGCCTCTCCCAAGGACCAGAGTCATAATCATCATAAAAAAGACCCATGGGAAAGCTCTGCTCTTGGTCTTCTGTAGGCCCAGGATGGATGATTTCCATACGATGTTTTTCCTTAATGTATAAAGGAAAAGGATCTGTTGCATACTCTTTGAAATTATTCATATCCATCTCAGAATCTGATTCATAGCTGTCATACACAGGCTGGCTACTCACCGAGTCATAAAAATATGATGCAGGGATTTGCTGCTCTTCATCTGAATACACAACTATTTCTTCACTTGAATCAGAGACAATAGTTGCACCAGGGGCAGAATCTGCTACCTCTATGGCTATGCAATCATCAACCTCACGATCATGAGAAGGGCTGCCAAGAACATCTACTCCTAGGACTAGAAAATCCTCCGCGATTTCTTCAAAAGAGCAACGAACATGATCTGCCTTCAATTTATCCATCCTCGTAGAAAGTGACCTTGCCATCCACATCAATTCAGCCAGGGCATCTTCTTCCTCCTCGCAGCCTTCCTCCTCAGAACTTTCATAACTTTCATCCTTAGAAATTTCATTCTCATAGCTTTCATTTGAAACAATCATACCTTGAACATAGTCTTTATATTCTTCACAACAATTATGACAAATTAACTCGGAGGAATAATACCTTTGACAATGCTTATTGAAAGCTACATGAAATTCTTCCAGGGATGAGATGCTAGCAGGGGGTAAGGAGTGGTACCATTCAAGAGCATCTGCTGATAATGAGAACACAAACATATTTAATAATACATCCTCATGATGTATCTCCCATTGATGCATGAGTTCATGAAACTCACGGAGATGCTTTACAGGGTTGTCCTCTTTACGCTCTTTAAATATGGGAAAAAAATCACCCCATTCATCCATAGTAGGAACAACATTTGGAAAATTAGGAACATAAGCTAAATTAAAAGGAGCAAACCTTCAAGCCAGAATTTTGTCCATTTCAGACCAGTAGAATCACTAATCGATCCTTTAACCATGGATTCACTAGGTGAATGATATGCATTCTGAAGGTGTTTGGTCTTTGTTCACCATCAAAAACCAGATCTGGTCATTATCATTCTTCCAGAGAGCTTTTCAATCTGGGCCAACAACTAAAGCCTTCACGAGAAATCTTTCCTTTCTTGATAATCCTCTCTGGGTATGTTTCAGGTGTATCCTGAGGCAACTGTGTGGGTTTGCCTCTGGAAGCCAAGACTGAAACAATGGAGTCGAAACAGTGGAGTCACTAGGTGCATAGTTGCAATATTTGATGTACTGAGTTCTGATGCACCTTCAAAATCAATAAGCTTTGTCATTCAATCCCAGGGAAAAATATTCAATTTGTTCCTCGAGAACGACACCATGAATGTTAGCACTAGAAGTCACCTCCCGATTGCAGAGGAGGTAAGCCCAATACCCATCAGATTTTAGGTGGATGTTGGTTAATATGGATGGAGGTCAATGGCCAAAACTCAAAACATGAATGATGTTCAACACAAAACTGGACAGGAAATGCACAGGGAAGTGAGGGCCACAACTAAATTCAGTCAGTGAATTGAGTTTAAGTGTGAGAAGAGGGAAGAATTAGTAAGAAAGCTAGACAAGACTGCTATGGGCATCAGGCCTTCAAGCATCTTGGAGAAGAAAAACTCAGACTCAATATCACTCTTAAGCTCAAGCTTTAGACACTAAATTATGTCCAAACAACACAGTCATAATAGCGCAATGATCAAACCTACATCACCATGTAGCTACAACAACTCGAATGGATCCTCCATGCCCGAGCCATTCAGTGTAAGCGGGAAAAAGATCACAAGGAAGCTGACTAAAACTGGTCATGATACCACTGCAATAAAACCTACATTACAACAACATAACAACCCTTGATTGGATCCTCCATGCCTGAGTGTTTTAGAAAAAGTTTTACAAAGAGATGAAAAGAGGCTAACTTCTATTAATCTAAAAGTCTCAAATCCGATACATAACCAGAGAACAGTTCTGGCATCAAAACATTACAAAATGTAGAGCTTTGATCAACCAGTTGACGACCATAACAAAATATCAAAAATACATATTTATACTTAGAACTGGCTCCAACTTCCCGTGGCGTGATCATGTCATGCATTCAATTTTTTGCGTCGACGAGCCTCTCTGTCAGGCTGTGCATGCAGATGCTAGTCAAATTGCCCATGTAGTCTTTTGTCAGACACGATTTTTATCAATCTGGGCTGATAGTTTGCCTTCATGGTTGGTACTTTTTCTGGCCTTCTATTTATGGAAGGAGACGATGTCTCAACCACCTCACTAGCTTCCATTAACTTTTAACCAGAGCTAAATATCTGGCGATGCGTGGCTCCTGGATTAAAGGCTAATATCCCTTCGGGTCTTCGGGCTTCGGGAAAAACAAGACTCAAATCTCGCTTTTTCCCCTTCGCTTTCCTCCGGAGCTCTAGATCTGGTGCCGCGTGTCCATTTGAATCGAAAGACTGAGACTTACTTCGGGACTTCGGGCACTTCTACGCTTCGGGCCTTCGGGACTTTGGGCACTTCGGGACTTCGGGCATTTCGACGCTTTTTACTTGGAAAATCCTGTAACGAATTTCTCCGTAGCTCAGATCTGGCACCACGCGTCTCTTCGAATCAGATGGCTCATGCTCACTTCGGGTTTCAGGACTTCAGACCTTTTGACAAACAAATTTAACAATATTTCGAACCCCCAATTCCCACGAATCGCCGATCTGATATTCTCAAGAATGTCCGCGACTGAAGCTGATCTCTCTTGCTGCTTGCATTTCAAGCCTGAAATGGATTGCTCTGAACACTGCGCTTTGACGTTTCTTGTGCAGGCTATGAACTTGGACAACCTGCTGCCCTTGACAACTATATGTGATAACACCATCAATACATCCTTGCATGTAAAGTTATGGTGAAAAGGTCCCATGAGAACTGGAGAGGGTAAGCCTGTGGGACCGAGAGTGAGGCACGCCCTTACAACAAGGGATACACCAACAATGCAGACGTTGCTACGACTTTTAGTCATGATAACCAAATATATTGTCACTTGTTTGTTTTTGCAGGGTTACCACTCTGTATAAAATTGCAAGAAGTGCTTAAACGGTCGGGTGATAAGTACCAAATCTCATTCTTTCGACTTCGAACTAGCATATTTTAATATGCTCTAACAGTAAGGTAGATACTCCGCATTCCTTATCATGAATGTAGCCTTAAGATATATGTTTACTCAACATACTGTCGGCTGTAGTAAAATTTTAATGTTAGAAAGGGTTAGTTATTAAATATGTGTAATCTAAGACAAATCTAGAAAAGACTTTAGATATTAAACCCTACAAGAATTCTATTGCATTAGTTAAAAAAACATGGAAATTTACCTTAGGAAAGTGCTATGTTTTGTCATTTTCATCTAATAGATTTCACTTTGTAAAAATATTTAAGCGACCTTTTACCTTGACTCATGCAGACAAGGAGACAAAGGCGATGGACGAGGGAAGCTTCTTTCTCTTCCCAAAGAAAAAAATGAAGGGGGAGGCCATAGAGCTTGATTGAGAGCCAGTAGCTCCCATGCCAACATGGCCCAAGAAGACAAAGGCCCAAGAAGAGAAAGGAATAAGCATCCGAGCTCCCATCGATCCCAATTACGGAGAGGGAGTAAGTGATCTACAGTGGAAAGGACAATAGGGACATCTTGAATCTCTCCCTCCATGACATATTGTTTGCAGGTAGAAGGCAGAAGACACATATATTGTTTGTAACTCCTCCACATATTGTTTGCAGGTAGAAGAAATAAGGACGACAAATATATTGTTTCCAGGTAGAAGGGAGAAGGCATTTTCATATAGGAGTGATCTAGATTTTATGAGAAGAATGAAATGACTACAGATTATTAACAAACGCTTAACACAAAATAATAGAGATACAATAAAATGAGTTTTCTATTCAATAAGGAAATAAGCTGAAACTGTAAAATGCAGTGGAAAACAAACTTGCTGGAATGGTGGAGGCTTATCTCTGAGAAGAGATGTGACGACTGTGCTCATTCGCAAGAAAATCATTACAATGAGGCTCTGAAGAACTTTTTACAATACACAAAATCCAAAACGCCAACCCCAGAAGATGAAAAGCCAATAGTTTTGTGGACCCCGTTTTGGGTAGTTTGGTGTATCAACTTCCTAGGGGCGTAATTTTGGCATACAATATCCGTTTGGGGCGCACAATATTTCGTTGGAAATATCTATCCGAGGAATACAACTATTGATGAAAATATCATGATGATATTTTTCGATCAGTAGATGTCCAAAAAACATCGTTTAGGACCTCAAAACGACTTTGGAAGTTCAGGACCTGAAAAACTACTAAAAATAGTAAATTACCAAAATTGTCAGAAAGATGTTTTAAGCCAGTTGGAAAAGGTGGGTGGCCATCAATATCCACCTAGATCAATTCTCCCTCCTTAGGAAGCATTGGTCTCTATTGCGTTGAGTTCCCCCATCAGATGAGGAAATTTCTGCTGAATTTGGCCCCGGCTGAGCCACTTGCCTTGGTGCAGGAGCTTCCTTGCTTTGATGACTCGATAAAGCTGGATCCTTTGCTGTCGAGTGCCCTTGATCTGTGTGTCCACAATCTGATCACTAGATTCCTGTTGTATGCAGTTGAGGTTGAGCTCTGTTGGTGTTAGCTGTTCTGCTACTTCTGAGGTGTCCAATAATGGTGGGAAATAAGGCTGAAGGAGGTCCACGTTGAACACTAGGTGCAGACCAAGGAAAAGAGGAATGTTGACCTCAAAAGGATTATCCCCCACAGCCTTGGTGATGGTGTACGACTCATAACGGAATGGGAGAAGCTTCCTATGGGGTCCTGTAAGACGTTCTTTCTACAAGTGCAACCAAACTCTGTCGCCCACCTGAAACTTATGTGGCACCTGATGTTGATCATGGCGCTGCTTGTACTTGTTATTGAACTTATATAGGATATCCTGAACCTGTTGGTGGATGTGCTGGATCCGCTCAATGAATTGGGTGGCTTTGTCAGCTTCAATTGGAGCAGGAGATGAGTCGAATGAGGTGACCGCAAGGGGAAGTGCAACATCTATGGGACCCAATGGTTGGAATCCCAACCCCACCTGAAAGGGGCTATGGCCACTTGAGCTATGTAGGGCTTAGTTGTAGCTATGCTGGACATAAGGAAGATTCTCATCCCATGTGTGAGGGTTCTTGAAATTATACATGCGTAGGATATGCACGATCATTCGATTTACGACCTCGGTTTGACCATCTGTCTGGGGGTGGAAGGTCATGGATTTGGTGAGCTTGGTGTCCAACAATGACTAGAGGCTCGACCAGAATGTGATGAGAAATCAAATGTCCCGATTTGAGACAATGGTTTTTGGGATTCCAAAATGTACCCAGACTGAGGACTCATTCAAGGAAGAGCTTGGCAATGGCTTTTGCTGTGATGCTCTTCTTGCAGGCAACCATAATCACCATCTTAGAAAAGTGATCAACAACCAAAAAAACACAGTTGTTTTCCTGCTTGGTGGATGGGAGGCCTGACATGTAGTCCATTGAGATTGATTCCCATGGCCTGTCAGGAGTAGGAAGAGGGGTGTACAGGCCCTGTTTCTTAGTGGTCGGTTTGGAAATAACACATGCAGTGCAGGACCTGATATACTTGCTGACCTCATGTCAAAGTTTCGGCTAGTAGAAATGTTTCTGTAGCATCACCACTGTCTTTTCGATGCCGAAGTGTCCTACCACCCGACTGTAGTGGGATTCTCAGATTAGCTTCACTTGCTCGCTTGAGGGAACACATATATGGCCCAGACGACACAACAACCCATCCTGAATATGGAAATTATTGACAATTGCATTTGCACCCAACATTTGGTAGGTGGTGGCGAAGTCCGGGTCTATCTCATAGAGTTGGGGCCATCCAAATGTCTCATGGCCACAAGAGTCTATCACCGTGGTGAGTGCCGCGACTAGCGGTCTACTGAGGCAATCAACGACGTGGTTGGTGCTTCCTGTTTTATACTTGATGTTGAGGTGGAATTGCTACAAGTATGTGGACCACTTTTGATGGTGATCATTATGTAATTTTCCTTGTGTCTGCATGAACCGCAGTGGCTTATGATCAGTGTGGATGATTTTCTCCTTCCCAAGAATGTAATGTATCCACTGGCGGCAGGATTGCACAATGGAGTACATTTCTTTGTCGTAAGTAGGGTACTTACAAACAACATCTGATAGTGTCTCACTATGATAGTCCACGGGGTGGCCGTGCTGAGTGAGAAAGATGCCCACAACATAGTCTGAAGCATCTGTCTCGATCTCAAAGGGCTGCTGGAGGTATGGTAGTGAAAGTACTGGGGCTGAGCACAAGCTCTGCTTCAAATAATCGAATGCTTGTTGTTGGGACCAAACCCATGCAAATTTTTCCTGACCACCACCCCTAGTTATTTGGATGAGGGCCCATGCAAATATGGGAGAATCCCAACACGAACCTGTGGTAGAAATTGGCAAGGCCCAAGAAGCTCCAAAGCTCAGTGAGTGTGGCTGGGGCTGGCCAATAAGGGATGACTTGGATCTTGGCTGGATCCACATGTACGCCATGCTGATCAATGATGCAACCCAGGTAATGGACCCTGTCCATGCCGAAGGAGCATTTTTCCAAGTTGGTGTATAGCTTGTGCTACTGCAGGGTGTGCAGAACCTATTGAATATGCTGCAAGTGTTTTGCCCAAGTCTTGCTGTAAACGAGAATGTTATCCATATACACCACTACAAAAGTATTGGTGAATGGTTGCAGGACATCTTCCATCATCCTCATGAAAGTGGCTGGAGCGTTTGTCAAACCAAAGGGCATGACCAACCATTCAAAAAGGCATTCCTTTGACTTGAAGGCTGTCTTCCATACATCTGTCTGTTCTATCGGGACTTGGTGGTAGCCAGACTTCAGATCAATCTTACTGAAGTATTTGGCCCCCGTGAGTTGATCAAGGAGGTCATTGATTCGGGGAATTGGGTACCGGTTTCTGACTGTAATTTTATTCAGGGCCTGGTAATCAATGCAGAGTCGCCAGGTTCCATATTTCTTTTGTACCAGCATGATTGGGCTCCCGCAAGGTGATGAGCCGAGACGGATGTGCCCCTTGTGGAGCAGTTCTTGGATCTGTCACTTGATCTCCTCATTCTCTAACATAGAGTGATGATAGACTTGCTCATTGGGAGGCGGTGCGCCGTGGGTAAGATTGATGGGGTGCTTGACCTGAAAGTGCAGAGGTACCCTTGTAGGTGAGGAGAAGATATCCAAGTATTCTTCGATGACCTTATCTACTTGCTTCTGATGTGTGGAGAGGTTGGTCGCAGAGACCCTGGATGTGGCTGTGATATTTCGCTCATTCTTGGAGTGAATCACGAAGAAGACAAATTTTCCTGTCTAAGAGATGACCTTCCTACATTGCTTGGTAGAGATCAAGGAAATAACACTAAGTGGGATTGCCTTGGGTATCTTGTACAATTTCTTGTTCAAAGTAATAATAACACTACGAGGCCTAGACTCATATAAAACATGATGTTTCCATAAATAAGGTTGGTCCAAAAGAACATCACAAACTTTGAAAGGAGAAACATCACACAATACCTCGTCTTTGAAGGGCTTAATGCCGTATGACAGTCGACACTATTGGCTGACGCAGAGATCGCTTCCTTGGCAGAGCCATCCAATGGTGTAGGGTTGTGGTTGCGGCGTTGTCAGCATGGCCAACCGCTTGACAACCTCTGCTGAGATGAGGTTCTTCTAGATACCGCTATCAACGATGAAGTGAAACGAGGTGCCTTTTACCCACATCTGTGAATGGAAGAGGCACTCTCCTTCTTCTGGCTCGTCTGGTTCACCAGACTGGAGCTTGGTGGTAGAAACGGTGGCATTCGGTTCCGCATCAGTGATCCGTCTTCCCCTTGCTGATTCTGACTTAGAGTCAGAACCCGCATTTGATTCAGAGGATTTCACTTCGGCTACCAACGACTGCTTTGAGCGGCAGCCAGCAGTGTTATGCCAAGGGCTCTTATGGAAGTCGCACCACTTTCTGGTATCTTTCTTTGTCTTTCCGGTGTCCTTCTTTGCTTGTGGCTTGGATTGGTTGTCCTGATACTATCCATCTTTTCTCTGTCCTTTGTTATGTGGGTTGGGGCCGCCCTTTCCTGGCTTTTGCTGTGAGGGGTTCCTGGGCCCAAATTGCCGCGTCTTTTTTTTGAGCTTCTGCTCGATTTTGACAACATATCGGTAGGCTGCACCCAAGGACGAGATGTCCATAAATTCCATTTCAGTTTGGATGTATCTATGCATAGCACCGTGATACTTGAGCACCAGATATTGCTCTGAATCTTTGATAGCCATCTTGGTGCGCAAGGTATGGAAGATATTTGTGAACTCTGGCACTACTTGGTCTCTTTCTTGCCGCAGTGTGGTCCATTTGTTATACAAGTTGTCATAACTTCCAACAGGGTAGTATTGTTCCTTAATAATATCCCTAAAGGATTCCCAGGTGGTCGTGACTGTAAATAATGAGGGTTCCTCTGTTTCCTTTTGCTCACAGAAAGTTTCCCACCATTGACCAATCTTTGACATGGGGAACAACTTTGAGGAGCACAAAAGTAATCTTTTCTCTATTTGAAAAGTTATAGGCAGAAAAATACCCTTCTAGTAGATTCAACCACTTGTCTACACCATTTGCGTCTATTTGACCTTCAAATACAGAAATATCGAAGTTTATTTGTACCTTGAAGGGGGCGGTGCCTCCGCTCGAAGAAGATACGTCGCTTGTTGGTAGTCGTCGAAGGATTTGCACGAAACTATCCATCATCTAATTCCTCTGTTGCATGAGGGATCCTTAGAGCAACATTTTGAAAGGATCTCCTGTCCCGTCATCTTTCTTTTCTCCTGCCATGAGAGGTCGCTTGGGCATGCGAGAGCTTTTGTCCTCAAGAGAAACAAAATCGAGATCCAATTCTTTGTACTCTGACCTCGTTGGGGACATGCATTAAGATGACAAGGAGTAGACCGCTCTGATACCACTGATCCGGATTTTATGAGAAAAACATAATGACTACAGATTATTAACAGATGCTTAACACAGAATAACAGAGATACAGTAAAACTAGTTTTTTATTCAATAAGGAAATAACCTGAAACTGTAAAATGCAGTGGAAAACAAGCTTGCTGGAATGGTGACGATTTATCTCTGAGAAGAGATGTGACGACTGTGCTCATTCGCAAGAAAATCATTACAATGAGGCTTTGAAGGCCTTTTTACAATACACAAAATGCAAAACCCTAAGCTCGGAAGATGGAAAGCCAACAATTTTGTGGACCCCGTTTTGGGTAGTTTGGTGTATCAACTTCCTGGGGGAGTAACTTTGGCATACGATCTCCATTTGGGGCGCATGATAGCTTGTTGGAAAGATCTATCCAGGGAATACATCTATTGATAAAAATATCATGGTGATGTTTTTCGATTGGTAGATGCCCAAAAAACGTCGTTTAGGGCCTCAAAATGGCTCCAGAAGTTCAGGACCCGAAAAATTGCTAAAAATAGTAAATTACCAAAATTGCCAGAAAGCTGTTTTGAGCCAGTTGGAAAAGGTGGGTGGCCACCGATATCCACCTGGATCAAGGAGGCAACTAGCACATATTGTAGGTGGAAGGAGAAGCACCAGGTGTAATCAACCTATAGTGCTGGCAAGCTACATGCCACTGACCAAGTGGAAGTGGAGGGAAATTGACAGCTCACCAAAGACAACAAAGCCGGCTAGGAGACTATGAGTTATGCATCTTAAACATTAAACATTTAATGTTTGGAATTAATGCTAAGTTGAAACTTCACATTAATTCATGTTGCTTCTTCCATATTTAGTTTGCTAAGTTTAAATCCTTTGGCTTCCTAAGTTTTGAAGGGGATTTCCTCGACATGAGGCCAAATAAGGCCTCCAACTTAAAACTTACGACAAAGATAAATGCGAATTTGGAAAATGTTATAAAATTGTTAAAACTTTGGTTAAAATAATTGATTTGCGTTGATTTGCATGTCGTACTAATAAAACATTAGAAAATCGATTACTATTAGTCCCTCATCCTGAAGGGCAGGGACTAATAAGAAATAGGTCCAAGAAGCAAGTAAAATACATTTTGTTTGATGAAAAAGTTTCCTTTATTGATGTTAAAATATGTGCTTTTACACCCCACATTTGCAGTTTTAAAAAGTGAATGGAAAAAATGTGGTAAAATTGGTTCTATAATTTATCACAAATTTAAAAATGACAATTAAAGAGACTATCTTAATGTTTTTCGACAAATGGTCCAAACCACCAATTCCACATGAAATTGAAAACCAAATAGAAATGGAATTTGTAAATTTTTATGGTAAGCCACACACTAATTATACCTTAACACACTAATTATACTTAAAGAAAATATTAAAAAAAAAAAAAACATAAATCTTTTCATTCCATTTTTTGGTACCAGAAATCTCATTTTATTTATGCTAAAGTGCCACAAAGCATTATTACTAAAATATGTAGACATGAAAATATTTCTAACAAGGAATGGGCCGGAATTCCCTTCAAGGGAGAAATGTTTATATATTAATAGACCAAGCTACCCATGGAAGGGACACACTAGCTTAGAAGAATGATTGGCATAAATCTGATTTTGTAGAACTATTCTCCACCATGATAAAATATGTATTTAATTTTCTTTTAAAACTTTAAATGCATTATTTTGTAAAACTTGCAAAGTGAGTGTTTGGATATTTTTGATGTTTCAAGCAAGGAAATCTTGAAAGATAAGTTGACTCTTGTGTTGACATCAAATGATTTATGAGAAAAATAGTGAATAATTTTTAAATATTATAAAAGTGGTTTATTATTTTTTGTTTTTTTTTAAATAAAAGAGGAAAAATATATATTATCTTAAAAGCATCAAAACATTACAATGTTTTTTGCTTTCCACCTATTTCGCTACATCAGGGAAACCAAAACGAGTGGCTTGCAAAAACACTAGGAAATCATAACTGTAATTTCAGAATTCAACGTGAAAAATGTCATGTTTCATACATAAGACATTTCTGGTGTCATGCACCAGAGAATGTATCTACCATGGTTGTTGCCATACATCAGAAAATTTAACAAAATTGAAAAAAGTTGAAGTTGGTTCCTGATATGCAAAAAGAGAGAGAAGCTAGAAATTTGGCAAACCTAGGCCTCCATCAGTGTTGTAGGTGAAGAAGAACCTTTGTTCGCAAGTTAGACAACGAGTTTTCTCCGGCGCATTCGATAGGGAGTCGAACAAGAGGTCGATTCATTGACTAAGAATTCTTTGATTATGAATTTGGTCCTACAGGCTTCGTCGCATATCAAAGATCAATTGAAGGTGGTCGCCCAAAAAACGACGAGGATTGGGAATAGGCTGATCAATTTTCCCATCCATGTCTGCGTGAGGAGTTGTGTCCATATCAAAATCCGTCGGTGTAATTCCTTCCATGTCTAGCCTAGGGGTTGTGTTCCTAACTATCCACTCTGTCAACCAGTTGGGGGGAATTTCTTCCTGCACCATGCAACTTCCTTGCTCCAGAGGCCGGGCCTGGGGCCTGGTGATGATGCAAGGCTCAGTTAGGGCTTCCAAAGGCTGCAACTCAAGAGGAGGAGTTTCTTCATCCACAAGGAAAATTACAGAATCATGCATAGTATCAGAGAGGGATGGAGGCGAGTGCTAGGCATAAGGGGAGGGTGGAGGAGACTTGGTGCAATTCTGACGCCTTTCGGGGGAGCTGGCGGTAAGAGGGGATGGCTATGAGGGGTTAGGGTGGTTGCGACATGCAATAAAGTTGTAGTACAATGGCCCTCTTTTGGGTTTTCCATTCTCTCTTGGCATGGTGGAGGGATTACAATAAAAATTGGGGCAAGGAGGCGAAAACCAGGCTAGAGGAGCAGCACTGGTGAAATGGAAACTGAGTAGGGTGACCAGCAAAGGTAAGGAGGCCACGTGAGAGTGTCCATAGTAGGAAGACGTGGAAAACAAAAAGAACTAGAGAGCCAATTGAATATGGAGAATGACGGAAAGCCCAAGGGATCTTACCTTCATAGAGGCCGGAAAAATGAATGTGGGGGGTGCTATGAAATAAAAAGTGACACCAACCCGAGGTCGAGTACCTGCTTCAGTACTCCAACTCTAGTTCACATGAGGATCCATTACCTTCCCAGTGGTGGAACAACACACTACCATAACTACTGCGCAAGAGCTCGCCATTCAAATGGTTTGGAGGTTTGGATGACGGTTGGGGGTAATAAATCCCCTGGCTTCATGGACGCCAACGGTCTCCAGCTGGCCATATGTCACCCCATCCGGGGTGAAAAAATTGGAGGACATGGGGGGCGGGATTTTATCCACTTATGTGTGCATGGGTCATGATACCATTTAAGATAGTATCAATGGGTGTAACCACACGTTCGACCACTACATCAAGGTGCCCCCATGGCTCCAGGTAAATCCCCCATGGGAATTGAACATTGCCCAACGGTGAAAAACTCCTCGCTTTCCACCATTGTATCCAACCCCTTTGGGATAAAAGTGGTTCATTATCATGCTCACCTAAAAACATCAATTAGGACAAACTCATTAAGAATAAAACAAAAAAATATGACTCTAATTGTTTTTAGACAATTGAGTGACACAGATAAAGAAAAATTGGACATTGTAGCAAATAAAATAATAGATGGATGATCCATATATTAACACTTGATCCATACATGATTTATTTAAAGAGCATGGAGGGTCATTCACATGATTGATTGTAAGAAACTCATCTGCAAATTATTTTTGTTTTGCATTAACACCTCAAGTTGTTGTGTTGGATGGGGTCATGGACTGTTTCATCTTTGAGGGTTTTAACGATGTAATACATTGGTGTACTAATATTTGATCTATTTTTGTGAGTGATTTCCTTAAGATGTTCGACCTATGTGGATATACCCTCTTTATTGAATAATCCCTATATATCACGTAACACATTGAATGTAATTAGATCCTTTCAACCTCTCTTTGATGAGCTTGTTATTACTGATATGAATTGTTATGTTTCTAAATGGAAAAACATCAACATCATTAAATTATTATTTTTGGGGGTTCAAATACATAGCATTTTTTTTAGTTGATACCTATATAACATATATGGTGAAACAAAAATTCACTCAATACTAAAAATACTAAAAAAACTAAGAAACTAAAATAGATGCAATATAGTATCCATGATTAAATGATCTACCTAAAGGTTATTTATTATATAATGTTAGAGAATTTGATTAAAATATAAGACTACCCCTACTATTCATATGAAAATGGATTGGAAACATTCAAATTTACCACTTCCTAATATACCAAGTTGTAAGGATTTCAATTTGCTTTTGAAAGAATATGTTTGAAAAAGAAAGGATCCAACACTTGGGATAACATTTAGTTGACATTTATACCTCATCTAGAGGGATATTTTGGATATGGAATTGTTTCTTTATCTAAAAATATCTAGAAGTAAATGACTAAATTCAATCATGGAAATATTTCATCAAGAAATGTACATGAATAACAAAGAGATATGTTATGCTAAATTCTACATAAAACTTATATACTATTATTTTTAAATGATAATTTTTATATTGATTATCACTTTTATTTATTTTTAAATGATAATTTTTATATTGATTATCACTTTTATTTTATTTGTTTTTTTTAACTAATTATTTTTCAATCACTAATTATTTAGTTATTACAGTGATTCACAAGAAGATGTTAACCAATACAAGGTGTGGATATTCTGTTAAGAATAGAAATTCAAATCAGATTCTAATAAGGATGGAAAATTCAATTGACGTAATAAAGGTGGTGGATATTCTATTAAGAATGGAAATTCAAATCCCAATGATAAGAAGATAAATGGGGAAGGAAAAAACCATGTAATTGTATATTGAATTAATATTGGATATTTTATTAAGAATGGAAATTCAAATCTCCCAATGATAAGAAGATAATTGAGGAAGGAAAAACACATGTAATTGTATATTGAATCAATATTGTTAAATAATATTTCCAATTTTTCAATATTACTATATTGATATATTATTATCTCAATATTTCCAATATAAAAGTAATGATAATAATTATATCTCATATGTAAATGATATTATTTTTTAAAAATTACATACCATATTCATATTAATTTATTTAATTTAATATTACAATGTACACATACCAATATTAATGTATTTGTTTGTAGATATAAGAGATTTATTAAACAATTCATTGGTTATATTATATGATTCATACAAGTACAAAGATCTAGTTTTAAAGATTATTTTAATAGTATTTTAGTAATTTTTAAGTTGGTCTATAGACATGAATGAACTTTTTGTCATTTTTATTTGAGTTCATATTGTTGAAAATTGAATAATTTAAAATCAATCTATCACAAAATTGTTTGGAAAAGATGATGTTGGTGTTGAAAATCTAAATGCATATCTCAAACCTTTAATTAAAGTTTGAGAGATTTTTAAGGATGCTTATGATGCTAGAAATATTTTTATTTTTAAGAATGAAGGAAACTATGAAATTGATTATGGCTATGTTATTGATGGGATACTTATGATAAAAAAAACTGGAAACAATGTTTTATATGGCTAACAAAATAATGATAAATTCAGTGGTACTTTTGATATTTCCATCTAAATAAAAGTCAATTAATGAAAATTTTTATAAGTATTTATTTATAATCTCAATTATAGAAATCCATTATATATAAATGTTATGTATTTAATAGCTTTCACTATGTCGAAATATTTTATGTCACACTTAAATATGATTTATGAAAAGTGCAATAATGTCAAATTCAACTACGAAGTTGTGGTTATATTAAATAATTTGGGTTAATTTTTTGGAATATTATATTTAGTAGCATTTATGATTGTAGAAACACAATTCTCCAAGAAAAATAAAGTATGTTATGATGAGTACCTATAGATGATGAATACCCTAGTACATTTTATTTTAAAAGATTTGAATGATATATATTAAATGTGATTGAAAATTTCTTATTTTTTAAGAGAGTTTTGTAATATAAATATACAAAAGTTTTTATGATTATTGAAAGTGTTTGATATTTTCCATATTAAAGTGTTTGATATATTTTATATTTAATATATTGATTATTGAATATGAAAATATTGATTTGCATATGATGAACATTTTAAATCTAATAATCATTTATTATTTTTAAAGTGTGATTAATGAGTTGTGCTTTGTTATTAAAGTATACAACTATGAAAAAAGTTAACAACTAATTAAGTAAAATAATAACCAGGGATTTGATATTGGATTTTTCTAAGTTTGATTTTGTACTTCCTAAATCAAATTTTAAGATTTGAGATTTGATATGGGTACATTCTAAAACAATATTTTGCAATTTAAAAATATCAAATTTTCACTTTGAAAACTTCACTTTGAAATTATCTTTGAACAACTTTAACCTAACATTAATTTAGATTTAATAAAATAATCATTATAATAATAATTAAGTAAATAATTTAAATTCCACTAGAATGACTTTAACCTGAAATTAATTTAGGTTTACTAAAATAATCATTATAATAACAGTTAAGTAAATAATTTAAATGCCTGAAAAAAGTAATACAAGAATGGAGGATACCAATGGAAAAATGAAAAGAAGTGATCAAAGTCCAGAACATGATAAGTATAAGCTAAGAGAATGAGAAAATATTAAATAACAAATTTTAAGATTATGATAAGTATAAGCTAAGATAATGAGAAAATATTAAATAACAAATTTTAATGAGAATTAATAAGAAAAATGTAAAGCTAGAGAGTTTTTAAGATGCATGTAAATTTGGAAAATAAGTTATTGATAAAATATTTTCTATAATAAATTTTGGAAAATAATTTAATAATAAAATTTTGCTCATAATTTTTTCAAATATATAGTTTCCATAAATTTCATAAACCAAACTAAATTTATCAAAAATCTTAATATTGATGTGGCTATAACGATACTACTCTTTACAATATATGTTTATTTATGCAACCTAAAGAATTTAAAATTGTTATCATTACTTTTGTGTGTTGAATTTCTTTAATTTGTTTAAAAAATCTTCTCATTTCAAAAAAGTATTCCACTAACTATCCATCATCCCTTAATAACATCTACAAGAAATTTTTTTTACTAATAACAAATAACCCTACATAACTATAATTTCATAATAACAAACACCCCTACATAACTATAATCCCAAAATTAATAACATAATCTCATACACTTATGGATATACCAAATTAATAAAAACTAAAACAAACATTGAAAATTTGAGGTCCCAACACCCCTACATAAGTATAATCCCATACACTTATAAATATAACAAATTAATAAAAACTAAGTCAAACATTGAAAATTGGAAGTCCCAACACCCCTACATACTATAATCCAAAATGGGTATAACAAATTAATAAAAACTAACACAAACATTTGAGAATTTGAGGTCCCAAAACTCTGGCGTAATATTGAAGTAGTGGCTCATCCCATATTACGTCATCTTCAATTAAGATACGATATTAATTCTTCGCATAGACTGCTAAATTATTTTGTGAGATTCTGTATGGCAATTTTTAAAGTTTGATGGCCAGTCTCACCATTATTTAAGGGACTTCTCCGTTGAAATATACGTATTTATTATAATAATTAATCTTATTAACAAAGTTTCGTTTTAAATATAGAGATAAAAAATTATGATTATTTTTAATTTTAGATCTGAAGTTAAAAGCATGAAAGCCTTTCTCCATCACATAATGGAATATGCCTCTGGACTAATTAAATTATGATGGAATATGCCTCTGGACTAATTAAATTAGTTTCATTGGGTAGACCAAGGAAGGAAACAGGGAACCTGTACAACGTACATAACAGAAATGGAAATTCGTAGCCCCTTCCACGTGATTTCTGGTCACGTGAGAAGTCATATTGGAAATTAGGAGGCGATTCGTATGTATTAGTTGAACTCGTTTTTCTGTAAAATGATCCTTAGGAGAAGAGGATCTCGGCCCTACGCATCAGTAATAAAGAGTCAATGGAATAGAAGATGGTGTAAACTTTATTTCTACATTTATTTTCATTAGATAATAATGATAATAATAATCTATTTTTAAGTTTATAACCAAGTCACATTAAATTGATATATAAAACCCCCTTATTTATAAGATAAAAAATCCCCTCCACCTAATCATTTGACTGTATACCTACCCTTACCCTTACCCTTACCCTACACGGGTATACATACATCCAGTAAACTTGAAAAAATAAAAAAATAAACGATGAACTAACTTAACGCATTCCTATGAAAATCCGTTAACAGGAAAGCCAGCTGTGATAAGCTTCTACTCGTAGCCACTGCCATTGCCATCGCCGCTGCCTTCGCCGGAGAAAAACCAAGTCTTACCATTCCACCGGGAGAAGTCAGAATTTTGCACGTGGTTTATAATACGACAACCGCATTTGGAGGAGGCATCCCGTTATATAACGGTAGTGTTATTATACCTTACATGTATACCATCTTCCTCCTCTCTCTGTTCCACCACCATAAAATATCACAATGTTTACATTTGTATGCAAACATCTCCCTCGCATCTCTTCCAATTATGAGCGCAGTCATAATCGAATCAGATACCTACCCACCATTCATAAATTTGCAGAGTTGTTTGGCCACAATCCCAAGCCTACGTCTGGACAGCACAAAATTAAAGGATTTGTGGTAATACAGAAGAAAAGTGTTTTGGATTTAAAGGATTTCACTGCAGACGTCAGAGACAATCTCAAAGAGTTCCTCGGGAGCAAAGTGTCATTGCAGCTTGTCAGCAAATCTCAGATCGATCCCAGTGGGTGTTGATTGGACGACCTTATTCATTCAATCTTAGTTTTTTTGTTTTGTTTTAGCAGAGATTTCACCAAAGTTTCATCTAATTTAATCTGCAAGCTGACCTTGTGACTTTAATCTCGTCTGCAGGCAACGGAAGTGCAAAGTTAAGCGAGAATGCGTATCTGCAGAACTGGATCTCTACTCATGAAGGAGTTCTCCCTGGCCAGACCACCTATGGTATCGAGTTCGATTGGGACTCCAACTTCGGAAGCCCCGGAGCATTCTTCATCACTAATTCGCATGCTCACGAGTTCTTCCTCAACTCACTCACTCTTCAAATTCCTAATCATGTTCACTTCAACTGCAACTCGTGGGTGTATCCCGCCTCTACATACAATAGAGGCCGTGTCTTTTTCTCTAATCGGGTAAGCATATGATTCATCTCATCTATCAGATCGGGCATACTGTTTTTGTTAGGAAGCGAATTTATGGGCTACTAACTACGTTATATTGTAATAATCTGTAGAGCTATCTCCCTGCGAATTGTCCTTCTGGGCTCCTAAAACTGAGGAATGAGGAGCTCATAAGCCTGAGAGGCGAATGCGATGGAATGGCAGAGTCTGAGAGAAAGGAGTGTGACAGAGTTTATGACTACGATTTCTACAATGATCTGGGAGAACCAGACATGGGTGTTCACCTCAGCCGCCCAGTGCTGGGAGGATCTCCACAGTTTCCATACCCCCGGAGGGGCAGAACGGGCCGTCCTCCTACAAAAACAGGTGAGTTTAATTGTAATGCCGATTTATAGAACAAGTCAATCCCCATTTGTTCATTTGGGCAATGAGACATGCCAGGGCGTAAAACGGCTAATTTTGTGGCCGGCGTTTATTAATGACAGACCCTGCTACTGAAAGAAGATTGCCATTACACAAGAGTCTCCACATCTACGTTCCGCCTGATGAACGTTTCGGGCATCTGAAATTGTCTGATTTCTTAGCGGATTCCCTCAAGTCCATCGTGCAATTCTTGGTACCAGAGCTCAAGTCTCTCTTCGATTCAACTAATGAATTCGACTCTTTTGAAGACATTATGAAACTCTACTCAGATGGGATAAAGCTGTCCGATAACCCAATTCTCGACGCTGCCCATAATCTCATTCCTCTTGAGCTCATCAAGGACTTCGCCACAACATGCAGCGAAAAATTGCACAAGTTTCCCCTTCCTCAAGTTGTTGCCAGTAAGTACTTCTCTTGTAAACTCATGACCGATGCTCTTATTCGGCTCTAGATTTACACCAGATTCTGGATAATTGAACTTGCTGGAAATGGACTTAATGGGCGCAGCTGACGAATTTGCATGGAGAAAGGACGAAGAGTTTGCGCGCCAGATGGTGGCAGGTCCCGATCCTGTTATTATACAGAGACTGCAAGTAATTAGCAAAGCAGTAGCCTCTCCCTCTAGTTTCCTTATAGCTTAGGGTTATCATAAAAAAGGACATAGTAAAATCATGAAGATAGGTCGCTTGGTTTTTAAATGACGCGTAGGCTACCGATTTTGAATGTTACGCATGCTTGAATTGACAGAGTTTTCCTCCAAAAAGTAAACTGGACCCGGACATGTATGGTCCTCAGCTCAGCTCTATCACTGCTTCACATATAGAAAAGAATCTCGATGGGCTAACCGTGGAGCAGGTATGAATCAACTCAATGTTCGTAAAATGAATCAACCGGCTAATGTCTAATTCTTTTGATCTGCAGTAAAATTCATATATATAGAGAGAGAGATTGATATGATATTTTCAGGCCCTGGACGACAACAAACTGTTCATTTTGGACCACCATGAGGCTATCACACCTTATGTGAATCGAATAAACAGTCTCTCTACCAAGATATATGCTTCTCGCACAATTCTCTTTCTTAAGAAGGATGGCACATTAAGACCAGTTGCAATCGAGCTGACCCTACCCCCTTCAGATCAAGGCCGGGAAAGTGTTCGGAAGGTGTTTACTCCAGCAAACGAAGGCGGACAAGGAGCTCTATGGCAGCTCGCTAAAGCCTACGTGGCCGTTAATGATTCTGGCTATCATCAGCTTATCAGTCACTGGTAAAATATAATTAGCCACTGGCAGAATACATGCAGAATCTCTTTTGTATTTACAATATCATTATATATGGGGTCAAGACTGAGTAATAATCGGATTTTGCAGGCTTAAGACTCATGCAGTCACGGAACCCTTTGTCATTGCTACCAACAGACAGCTGAGTGTGATGCATCCCGTTCACAAGCTACTGAGTCCCCATTTCCGCGAAACCATGAACATCAATGCTTTGGGTCGCCAAGTTCTTATAAATGCCGGAGGCATTCTTGAAAGAACCGTCTTTCCTGGAAAGTATGCCATGGAAATATCTGCCGTAGTGTACAAGGACTGGAGGTTTGACGAACAAGGATTACCGGCAGATCTCCTCAAAAGGTAATCATAATCAATACTGACTAAAATGTAAGCTTGATCTGTGGTCGTCCATTTGAATTTTAATTAAAATTATTCCTATATGTGGCTACGGTCGACAGGGGTATGGCAGTGGTGGACTCATCAATGCCCCACGGGCTGAAGCTGATGATCGAGGACTACCCTTATGCTGTGGATGGATTGGAGATATGGTTCGCAATAGATTCATGGGTCAAGGAGTACCTTTCTTTGTACTACCAGAACGATGATGCAGTAAAATCTGATACAGAGCTTCAAGCATGGTGGACGGAAATCAGAAATGTTGGTCACGGAGACAAGAAGGACGAACCATGGTGGTACAGAATGGAGACCGTGGAAGAAGTTGAGAAAGCATTAACGACAATCATATGGGTGGCCTCGGCTCTTCACGCTGCAGTTAATTTCGGGCAATACCCTTACGGCGGATACATTCCTAATCGGCCCGGCATTAGCAGAAGGTTCATTCCAGAAGAAGGGTCCCAAGAATTCTCAGAGCTGGTGGAGAATCCGGATTTGTTTCTTCTCGGAACGATTAGTAACCGATTTCAAACGACCCTAGGCATAGCCCTGATAGAAATCCTATCGAGGCACTCAACAGACGAAGTATATCTGGGACAGGGAGCCACTAGTGAATGGAGTGAGGATGAACGTGTGACAGAGGCCTTTGAACGTTTTGGCGCAAAGTTGAAAGAGATAGAAAAGAATATAACAGAGAGGAATCAAGATGCAGATAAGTTAAAGAACAGATTTGGCCCTGCCCAAGTTCCGTATACTTTGCTTTATCCAAACACTTCTGATCTAAGTCGTCAAGGAGGACTCACTGGCAAAGGAATTCCCATTAGCATTTCTATTTAGTTTAATCTAGTTTAGTTTAATTCCATACATCATTACGTGGCTTTCCGTTTTTTCGGTAATCTTCATGACGGAGATTACTCTCAATTTGCCAAGATCCTCGCCCAAGTGTCCATTTGAAGTGATGTTTGTTTTATGTACAAAGCACTGTCAATTTAAAATTTATTGTCCTATAACAACCACAACAATGAAAAAATTGCATTTCATTCCATACAAGTTCAGCTGCGCGCTGGGCGCCATTAAAGACAACGATCCATCAAGTGCATTATGCTACATATCGTTTCAGAACCATGCAGCAAGGGAGTACTGGTATATATAGCAGTTGGATTACGAAACAGTTTTATAAATGTGTACTTTTCAGCATTTCGTTTTGTTAGTGAAAGAGGAGGTGGTGGTGAAGTTAGACATCAAATTGATGTATGCGATTTCTTGTAGGATTTTTTTTAGCAGGAATTTGACTGCTAAAATTTATATAGATATGCATACCCTACCTCTGTGGATTTGAACATATAAACTTCAGAAAAAAAACACATATTCTTACCATTAAACTTATTCAAATTATATTAAAACCAAAACCCAATTACACATTTACTTATACCATACCTCATTGATAATTCGTTTACTCAACCAATTACACATTTGGTTATGCCATACTTCGTTTACTCAACCAATTACACATTGTTAAATATGAAAATTGAATCATATTTAACAAGAAATAAGTATCATACCATGTTATGCAAACTTGCCCCGAAATGCTCCAAGTCCTTGCAATCACTATACCTATGGTTGAAAAGAAATATTGCAAGTTAGTTTGAAAATTCAAGCCTAAATGCCATAGATATGCAATGTTAGAAATGAAATGAAAACC
>JASDQU010736740.1:125876-140730 GCA_032191745.1 Picea mariana | reverse complement strand
TCGGAACGATTAGTAACCGATTTCAAACGACCCTAGGCATAGCCCTGATAGAAATCCTATCGAGGCACTCAACAGACGAAGTATATCTGGGACAGGGAGCCACTAGTGAATGGAGTGAGGATGAACGTGTGACAGAGGCCTTTGAACGTTTTGGCGCAAAGTTGAAAGAGATAGAAAAGAATATAACAGAGAGGAATCAAGATGCAGATAAGTTAAAGAACAGATTTGGCCCTGCCCAAGTTCCGTATACTTTGCTTTATCCAAACACTTCTGATCTAAGTCGTCAAGGAGGACTCACTGGCAAAGGAATTCCCATTAGCATTTCTATTTAGTTTAATCTAGTTTAGTTTAATTCCATACATCATTACGTGGCTTTCCGTTTTTTCGGTAATCTTCATGACGGAGATTACTCTCAATTTGCCAAGATCCTCGCCCAAGTGTCCATTTGAAGTGATGTTTGTTTTATGTACAAAGCACTGTCAATTTAAAATTTATTGTCCTATAACAACCACAACAATGAAAAAATTGCATTTCATTCCATACAAGTTCAGCTGCGCGCTGGGCGCCATTAAAGACAACGATCCATCAAGTGCATTATGCTACATATCGTTTCAGAACCATGCAGCAAGGGAGTACTGGTATATATAGCAGTTGGATTACGAAACAGTTTTATAAATGTGTACTTTTCAGCATTTCGTTTTGTTAGTGAAAGAGGAGGTGGTGGTGAAGTTAGACATCAAATTGATGTATGCGATTTCTTGTAGGATTTTTTTTAGCAGGAATTTGACTGCTAAAATTTATATAGATATGCATACCCTACCTCTGTGGATTTGAACATATAAACTTCAGAAAAAAAACACATATTCTTACCATTAAACTTATTCAAATTATATTAAAACCAAAACCCAATTACACATTTACTTATACCATACCTCATTGATAATTCGTTTACTCAACCAATTACACATTTGGTTATGCCATACTTCGTTTACTCAACCAATTACACATTGTTAAATATGAAAATTGAATCATATTTAACAAGAAATAAGTATCATACCATGTTATGCAAACTTGCCCCGAAATGCTCCAAGTCCTTGCAATCACTATACCTATGGTTGAAAAGAAATATTGCAAGTTAGTTTGAAAATTCAAGCCTAAATGCCATAGATATGCAATGTTAGAAATGAAATGAAAACCAATATTATAATAGTGAAGTAGTTAGATATGCTTCTCGAATTGCTCAAATTGTGAACACAATTATTTTAGGTTATTCATGGATATATGAACTCACATCCACAAAATTAGGTTATTCATGATATATGAACAAATATCCACTTAATAATCATGACATTGTTTCGAAGGGTACACCCAGAATTATCCACTTAATAATAGATATAATCATTACGTTTGACGAGGATAGCGAGCAGGACAACATGGGAGGTTACTTTCAATGGCTACCTCCTGTACGATAGGATGATAGGTTGGTAAACTTGCTTTAATCATACTCCAAATATTCATCGCAGGGATTAAGTTTGCAAGATGTCAAAGTGACAAATGTACCAACTAATACTCAAGCAATCAAAACTTTGCAACGTGTCATGTTGATATGTGTAGAGCTATGGAACATCCTATATAAAATTTGAAAATTTAATTATTAAATATTGTGAACATTGTAAGATAATTCAATTAATTTTGTTTCAATCTTTTTTAGAGCTTCGAACTAACTTTTAGTTAATATGTTTTTTTCAAACTAACAATGGGATAATATTTCAATTTCATTGCTATTTATTTTTCTTTTAAAAATATTTGGATGAAGTATCTATACGATTTAGTGCACAAAAAGTGTTAGATACTTAATTCGTGGGATTATGGTATTGTAAATATTTAATTTATGAGAAAAATAAAGAGTCATAGGTGAATAGGAATAGCCATCCAACCTATGAGAAGATGAAACCAAAGGTCATTTGTGTGTGTGTATATATATGTGACTTTCTTTAACAAAAGTTTCTAATGCATGGAGTTATTTATCTATGGCTTGTCGGTGAAGGTCATTATTTTTAGATGGTTATTTTTAGATAACTTTGTGAGTTGCTTCCCTTCTCCTTGCACAAATTTTTAAGAGGATTCTTCTTTCCATTTAGTTTTTGCCACAATATGTGCATTCACATAGGTTATTGATCACATTTCTTCTGATATATTAAACATTTATGTAATGGAATATGTTGATGCCAAGCTTCAGAGGTCCCACGTTTTCATAGACATATTCATATAAATTAGAAAAGAAAACGATTGCCCTCAACATGACAATTTGGAAAACACCCAAATACTTGAGTCATGCTTCCTCTTGAACCTGATATGTCCTCACTAGGGATCTTAAACAATGTGTCCGTTTAACACATCCTGAAAACCCTAGATAGATCCATTACCTCATCTTTAATTGTCAGAGAAGTTGTTACCTAGTTATTATGATCTAATGCTTGGGTAGGTAAAATCAAGTGTTTCCAAGACCAAAAGGGGAACGATAATGACATTTTTATTCATTCCATCTCTCTATGTGGCTCTATGTGTGATCTCTCTCCATGACTTTGCATGTTATCTCTCCCAATGGCTCTATATGCTATTTGAATAATATCTCTCGGTGTGCACTAAAACAAGCTCGTAGCTCATCATGTTCCTAATAAGAACCAAAAGAGGAAGGCATTCCCTTCCCTTGTGAGGAATAACATATGGTTTTGGTGAAAAAGCACCACCAAGTTTGTCAAGAATCTAATGCTTAGGGGCATTGAACCTCTTTAAACATTTATTCAATCCACAAACCATGATGTCTCTGTTATCACTCGGTAAGAGGTGGAGGAAAAATCCTTTCAAGAACGTTGGCATATGTTAAAGAACATTGGAATATTTCCAAGACTATTGGTAGATCAACAAGATCATTGGTGTCATGTCCCCATAGTGTACCTAGATGAATCTTGCGATTGTGCACCTCTTGAGTGCGTGAAACACCACAATGTTTCTCACTTTCTTTCTTGGCAACACCAAGGATACTTCATCTGGACTATGCCTCTTCACCTAGAGAATAACCATGCTTCATTCTAGGCTATCGATGAGTCACACTCCTAGTCTAGTGCAACTCTTGGTCATATTTAAGCATACATCCATGAGAAACCAAGAGAACAATGAAACAAATGAAAGACATACACATATATAGTGCAGGTGGCATGAACTGTGCCTAACACCTGGCTAAGTCTTTGTTATTGCGAAATAGTTACAATATGAGCACTACCAGCTTAGTTTAGAACTTTGGCAAAGTCAAACAACTTGCCTCACCTCACCAAGACACTCATACACAGATTCCTCACTAAGAGTCTCTATCACAACTATCTCCACAACCTACTGCGATGCACCCCAAACATTCTCTCGATCACAAACTTGATGTCTCTTCGTTTCTGCAGACTTTACATATTTCTGTTTTGCCTCACACATGCCTCCAACAAACCTGTGTTTCCATACTTCCCCAAAATCATCCCAAGAGAAGTTCGCCCCACTCTGTCCACCGAGTCCACCTCAAGGAAGCACAAGTCCTCTCATGTGGAGCGAATTGGATCATTTATGGAGCTCACCCCTCTTCATCTTCCTTAGAATCACATAGCTCTTCTTGCTCTCCTTTTCTTCAAATCTTCCTTCCTTGGTTGTGTGCCCTTGTTCTCTTATAGGGGCTCTAAAGGCCACCATTGCAAACTATCATGTCCTTTGGGGGTGTTGTGCCCCTTTGCAAATCCAAGTTTCCAAACGAATTGTCGTGCCCCTTCGAGGACCCGGTCACCCAAATGAATCGTTGCACCCCTTCACAGACCTGGTCACCCAAACGAACCATTGTGCTCCCTTGGGATCGACATGCCCCTCATGCCAGTGCACCCCAATCTCTTGGTCACTTCATACTTAGGAAACTCCCTTGGCATATTCGCATGTCCAAGGTGTCCACTTGTCCAACTTGGGTGGCAGAGAAACCCCAAGTTCCATCTCCTTGAGGGACTTGGGCAATGGTATTTGTTCCCTTCTAGATGAAGACCTTATATCCTCCCCCACCTCAAGTCATTCATTGTCCCCGCAAAAATCCACAAAACATGCGATATCCACTTCTCCACTCAAACTCATGCATCCAATGCAACTAATCTACTAGAAACCCCAAGTTTTCTGCCAACCAAAAGCCCCAAATTATTCCCAATTAGAAAACTGAAGTTTTCCTGCGAAGTGCAAATCTCGAGTTTCCACAAACCAAACTATATTGCACCCAAATTTGCACAATATACTACCTGATTCAATGAGATCACTCCATCCAACTTCAAGGATGAAAGTCACCCAAATTTGTCGCATTACCCCCCTGTGATGTCATTGCCTAGTTGTTGTTCGGTTTTGTTGTTGTTGTCACTGCTTGCTACAAATGAATGTTGCACACTTCACTTCAAAATTCCGCCGTTGAACTCTTGTGATCTTGTTGCTGTGCCCATACTTCAACCAACTTTTCCATGTCTTCACACGTTGCGTGTCTCAATTCTTGTACTAGTTAGGTGATAAATCCAATTGTCGCACGTGAGTTTGTAGATGTGCCTCCCCATGCATGAACTTAGTATTTTATGTTGCATATCTATCACTCTATCCAACTTCAAACACTAAGGAAAGTTTCCATCCTTGCCTCACTACTGCTACCATCATCTAATATTCATCAAGGATATCATCCACAATGTCTATGTGCTACACTTCGAACCTACTAGTGCACTTGTACTCTTGACACGCTTGTCATGTTGTTGTTCTTTCCCAAGTTGTGAACTAGTTGAATGGTCAGTTCAGTTTGTCACACTCCTTAAGACTACACACCCTCATGCACAAACTAATAACTTCCTTTTCCAATTTGGTCCATCTGCACAACCCTCAAACCAAGGCAAGATCATCCCTCACCTTGCTGCACTACGAAGTCACCCCCCAAAAAATTCTTCTATGGAAACTTGACTCTACTTCCCACCTCATGGCACAGTTATTCAATATGCACCAAGAATTGCATGTCCAAATTTCCTTTTCCTCACTATTTCATCACCCGAAAATGTTGTTGCGTCGAACTCTCTATGCCTTGAAATGGTTAGGCTTCACCCTCAACCATGCTACCCAAATCAAGAGAAATGCTCATGGCCAAGTAATCTCTTCATGTTGCAATATTCCTATCTGCACAATCCTCCAAACGAAGGAAAGTCCTCAACTCACCTCCTTTTGTCAAGTCATCTCTCCACAACTCAACATCTGAGATGAGTGTGACCAACATAACTAGACTCTTTAAACATCCCAATGAACTATACAAAGATCTCCAAATAGAATGGGTCACTTCAAAGAACTTCCATTCCTTAGGTATGTTCGAACCAATACTCTGCCAAAATCAACCAACATCCCTCTTCATATTTCTGAGTCATCGCACAATAATCTACAAGTCACCAAAGTGTGCTCTTCCTCATCCTATGTACCATACTAAAGGAGAGCATACACCACCTAGGTCACTTGGTCTGTGTTTTGCACATTCAGGTTGAATGCTAATAATTATTGGTCGACTTCCTTGTTGACTCCGTTCGTCTCCTAGAATGAAACTTCCTTGCACCTCCTGCATGTGTCCAAAATATGGCACTATTGTTGTGACTGTAAATTCATCACATGACCCAAAAAATATGGCTACACCAGGGCACCTCATCCATCCTCTCAACCTGAAACAAATAGAATTTACTACCCACTTCACCACAATGACTTGTCTAATGTGCCTCATCAAAGAGTGAGGAATCTTACCCAATCCACCTCCACGACTGCATCCAGATTTTCCTAAGTCCACCACAAAACTTGTCCAAGTAGGTCAGCCAATCTCTTTGCACATTCTCCCCACCAAGGTGTCCCAATATACTACAATACTTCTTTGAATTTGCACCACTCTAGTCACCCTCAAGTCTATTAGTTCTCACCGTGGAAATGGATTACACTTGAACCACCAAGTCATTCGAATTCCCTTCAAAGAACTCACTGTAACACTTAGGAAATGAAAAAAATTGAAACTAACCATACCTTTCAAACGACATTGTTCGCTGCAACCCTGTTCTAAGTATGTTTTCTTGGAATTCTGCTTCCCAAGCAACCAAACCTCCACATGAACTCCCCTCAATCACCATCTACAACTCCATAAGCCTGCAATACCTTCACTGCAATTCAAGACTGAGTCCATCTATCCACTTCAAAAATCCATCGAAGTCCCAAAATTCACATGCAACTAATCAAACTCATCTCCAATGCCTTGCCATCTCTGCACCTTGACTGCTTCTACCTCAAGGAACCATGCATCCATCGCCTTAGTGTCAAGTCATACTACTACTAACTGACTATTGTAGCTATGCAAAGAGTCACTTCGTACGAAGGCTACAGTCTACCCATGCAAGAACCCAACTCAACTCAACAATTGTTCTCAACAATGCACGACACAGAGACATCATGATGGAAACGCGCCCAACCAACTGCCTGCTATGAAGCTACTCTAGGTCACCCAACTTAACCAAGTGATTCACCTTGCTGCAACCCATAACTACTCTTTTTCACAATAAATTATGTGATCACCCTATGCATTTCGCTTCTGTGATCACTTCTATGGTTAGTTCTACAACAAGTCATGCAATAATCCTGTGTTCAATTACCTTACCCAAGTGCTCAGTTCTCCCAATGAACTCTGCACATGGTCTCTCAAGGTCTGCACAACATGTCTGACAATGAATTTCATCATGAATCAAACCAATAAAGTATTCCTTTATGATCAACTTTGCGGTAAGTTCGATGATGAACTTTGTGATGAGTTATGCGATCACCCATCCTGTCCAAGTGCTTCATTTAACCACAAAATTTTCTCTCGATCTATACAAGGTGTGCGCCCAGACCAACCTCTCCACTGCACCATCAATCAAACCCTTTTTGTAAGTCTATTGCAAAGTCTACAATGGATCAATTTGTTGCATCGAAACATTCACCAAGTCTGTGAACATTCCCACTGAACTACCTTTGCAATGAATTAACTCTAATACCATTTGTCATGTCCATACAGTGTGCCTAGCTGAATATTGTGATCATGCACCTCTTGAGGGTGTGCAACACCACACCGTTTCTTTTTTGGTTGTATGGAAACATGAAGGATACTTCATCCGAACTATGCCTCTTCACCTAGAGCATACCCATACTCTGTTGTAGGCTACCGACGAGTCACACTTATACTCTAGTGCAACGATTGTATACTTAGACATTTGTTAAAATATTAACACTTATTCATATTTGAGCATACATCCATGAGAAACCAAGAGAAAAATAGAGAAAACAAAAAACATACACATATATCGTGCAGGGGACATGAACTGTGTCTAACACACAACTGAGTCTTTTTTATTGCGAAATAGTTACAATATGAGCACTACTAGCTCGATTTACATTTTTGGAAAATTCAAACAACTTGCCTCACCTCACCAAGACACTCATACATAGATTCGTCACCAAGACTCTCCATAACAACCATCTCTGCAACCTCCTGTGGTGCACCCGAGACATTCCCTTAACTGTAGACTGATTGTCTCTTAGTTTCCGTAGACTTCACAGGCTTCACGTCTGCCTCACACATGCCTCCAACATACCTACATTTCTATACTTCCCCAAAATTGGCCCAAGATAATATCACCCCACTCTGTCCACCGAGTCCACCTCAAAGAAAAACAAGTCTTCCCATGTGGAACGATTTGTCTCCTTGAGGGAGCTAAACCCTCTTCATTTGCCTCAGAGTTGCAGAGCTCTTTGTTCTCTCCTTATATTCAAATTTTCCTTCCTTGGTTGTGCACCCTTGTTCTCTTATAGGGACTCCAAAGGTCGCCATCACGAATCATCGTGTCCTTTGGGGATATTTCTCCTCTTCGTGAACCCAAGTGTCCAAACAAATCATTTCTCCCCTTTGCAGACAAAATCTCCCAAACGAATCCTCACGCCCCTTCACGGACCCGATTTCCCAAACGAACCCATGCGATCGTCAACCATTGTGCCCCCTTGGGACCGACGTGCCCAACCTTGGTGCGCCCCTCATGTCGATGCACCCCAATATCTTGGTCGATTCATACCTAGGAAAGCGCCTTGGCACGTTTGTGTGCCCAAGGCATCCACTTTCCCAACTTGGGTGGAGAACCAACCCCAAGTTCTGTCTCCTTGAAGATGTGGCCGATGGTCTCCACACCCTTCTAGCTGGATAACTTATAGTTGGCATATCTCAACAAAAGTGATTTTATAAATAGTTAGAAGAGGTTTTATGATTATATAGCCACAACCACATACCAATACAAGGAAAAGACCCTCTAGCAGAGGTTTTTCCGGACACCCCTATTAAAATAGCCCAAAAATATTCTTATAGCGGAGGATACTTGTAGAGGCGAGCGGGAGGAGGTTTTAGTGGATGTTATTGTATGGTGCATTTATAAATATATAAAACACTAGTGTGTATTATACAACTAACGCACTAGTTTCCACCAAAATAATTCACCGTAGTAGGGTTACTTGAAACAAAAAACAATACTCTGGTTTGCTACAAAAATAATGACGCACCGGGGTGCACAATTGCTCTAAAAAATTGCACACTATGGCAGTGTTATTTTTAAAAATTTAATATATGATGATGCTCTACTTAAAAAAATGCACCAGTGCGGACTATTTCTCCCAAATAATGGTGCACCGTGGTAAGGTTTTGGAAAAAAATACTCTGGTGTGCTATGTAAATAATGACACATCGATGCAACTACTTATTTAGTGCACCGTAAAAGTATTAAATTAAAAAAAATTATCGGCCTTATTCTTAATCATGCAAATACGTTAGTCGAGAGAGAAAGAACTACAACAAGAGTAGAGGGTTGACCTATACAATGTTGTATGGGATTGGGAGGTGAGGGAGAGGGATACGGATTTGTTTCCTGGGTGTTTCTGTGAATTTTTCTGTCTGCATTTAAGCGGTAAAGACTTGAGTCTAAAGTATAGGCATTTAAGATGTAAAGACTTGAGTCTAAATTATGGGTAGTCTCTCAAAATTCTAATCTATAATCATTTGAAGCATGTTGCAAAATCAAGTATTTGGTGAACTCCCAACTAATGGGTTGTCTAGCAAAATTCTAATCTATATTAGTTGCTAATTCATAATTGTGTGTGATTATTATGACAATTTGAGTTCTTATGACCATTGTGTCCACGATAGGAATCTTCATCCATGGGTACCTACTACCATCTGGATCACCCTTCCCATATCGCCATCATGATGGCCCATGCTTATAACATTTTTGATCTCATCATCAATGATCATAACATGCGTGATCTCGCCATCAATGATCATAACCTTGATCTCGCCATCAACGATCATAACCATCTCTCAAAATACTAAACTATAATCATTTCCCGTTTATAATATAGTTGGGATTTCACCAAATCCTTGAGTCTACAACATGATCAGTATAAAAAAATTCTAATCTATATTACTGGAAAATAAAAATTTCGATAACTTTTAAAGAAAAACAGTGTGTATATTTAAAAGACATCGCATCGGTGCGTCTATAACACCCCAACTCACCGGGGCGTTGCATCAATAACCACACCGTGACATGATTAAATAAAACCAATATGCACCATCGTAGGATTATTTCAAAAATTATACTCCGATGCGCTCCTTGGTATACTGATGCACTGGTCAACACACATGCCCTAAATGAACGCACCATGATAGGGTTATTTAAAAAAAAATATAATCTGGTGTTCTTCTTAAAACTATATGCACTGGTGCCACTAATAATAAAGTGCACCATGACATGGTTAAATAAAAACATTTACACACCATTGTAGGATTATTTCAAAAAATATATGTCGGTGCACTCCGTAGTATACTGATGCATTAGGGCGCACCTTTACTCCAAAGGGAGCACCGTGTTAGGGTTATTTTTTTTTTAAATAACTGGTGCCCTATGTAACATCAGACACACTGATGTGTCAAAAAATTGACCCAATGTGATAGGGTTAAATAGACAAATTATGCACCATTGTAGGATTTTCTTCAAAAAATATATATTTTGGTGCACTCCATAGTAACTGGACACACAATGTGCACCCATGATCTAAAAGGGTGCACCGTTTTTGGTTTATTTGTAAAAAATATTATCTGGTGTGCTACGTAAATATTTTTGCACTGGTGCATTCAATCATCGAGCGCACCAGAACAAGGTTTAATAAAAAAAACATTTACCGGCCATAAAATTCATTTTTACCATTTTCATTGTTGTAGAGCTCAAAAGCACCGGTGCAACTTTTGCCTCTTTGAAGCACCCTGTCATCGTTGCTTCCCTTGCTTTCCTTCCTTCCATCTGTCACTGTGTGCGTGCCTTTCGAATTTTTCCAAACGGTGGGAAAATTTTGTTTTTTTGACTACATGTCAACCATGCCTCCCTGACGACAAAATGTCAAGTTAATATCTTTGTTTCATTATAACTTAAGTTTTCGACGGATTAAAATTTAAAATTGAGTTAATTTTTCACTGTTTTAAATTTTCTTTTTCTGCATGATGCATTTGATACGTTCGTCTCGCACCGCAGTTGGTGCACCCTATAAATATATAGGGAACACCGCAACATAATGTTAAATTCCTCGGTTGTCTGTAGAGAAACATAAATGCACAGGCTTGTCCCTTTATCGACGCACCGCGTAAAATTATTTAGCTATTCGGTGGTGCATCTTAGTACCTCTAATGCATTGGTCTGTTATGGTACATGACGCACCATGTGAATCAGATATATTATTTTGCTGAGTGTGTTAGTAAGCATGCGCATTGGTGTGTTCATGTTTATAAATGCACCGCTATAAAAAAATTTACATTTTGTCACGGTGTGCCCTATAAATTCATTGTGGGTACCGCTAGCGGTGTGAGTTGAATGACTTGAATGCATTGCCCGAAACAATTAGATCAAAAATTGTAAAAGAACGTATACACACCACCATTACCAAAACATGCATTGGTGCAGTTAAGGAATGTATATGCACCACCTTAACTATTTTTATTTTTTATTTTTACGGTGCGTTAGGATTTTAATTTGTTTTTATTTTATGTGGTGTGTAGGGTAGTCGTAATGCACCCGTGGGTTGGTGTGTCAATTTTTTAAAAATGGTGGGGCAGTGTGTCCCCGTTACTTAAACACACCGGGGCATATAAGGAACGTATACGCACCTCTGTAACTAATTCTTAAAAAAATGTTTTTGGTGCGTTAGGATTTTAATTTGTTTTTATTTTAAGGAGTGTGTAGGATAATCGTAATGCACCGGGGTGTGGGTTTGCCTGACCACACTAGTGCGGTAGGGTTATACAACACACCACATAACATAATATAACAAATTTTATATGTTTCTTTAGTTTTCACTAGCACACCGTGGGCGATGCTCACAAGTTATGTACACATCGCGGGCGGTGCTTGACTTTTTTTCAGGCACACTGGTTATGAAATTAACTTATTTTCTGAAGGAAGTTATTTTTCCTTATTTATAAATAAATTTCTCATTTAGTATAATTTTTTATGTTTTATGTATGAGTGAGGCTGATGTATTTCATATGTTCATCATGCAAAGACGTGAGCGAAGATAGTAGCAACAATATTATGAGCAGAGGGTGGACCTGTACAATGTTGTACGCGGATGGGATGCGAGGGAGAGGGAAAGGGATTTGTACCCTCACCTCGTTATGACAATGAATCATGTTCTCTTGAGGAATGTAGGCCTCTTTAAGTACTATGAGGAGGCTACATCCCTAGAGGGGCACTCCTGGTTATTGGTGCATCTGATCCATCGATCGTATCTCCATCGACAGGATTTTCATGTGGGTCTGGATCTGTGGTACCTGTAAATGTATTGAACCTGCACAAAATAGATCTAGCTAGAAAATACCACACACATTTGCAGAGAGAAATTGTGAAATAAGAAGTAAGAGAGAAAGAATGGAAGAATTCTCATTAACCGTATTCCACACTCAAAGAGTGAATAATTTACAATGGATATAGGATACTATTGGCATGTTTTACAGGTAGCGTATTCTTGTCATTGATGGCAAGTACAACAATGACAATGGCTTAAGTACAGGAAGAATGTGTCAGGCAAGCACCAGAAGTATTTTGGGAAGACACAGCAGAGCAAGCTCGATAAGATCAGAAGAGATAGTGCAGAGTATGCGTGTTTGTCATTGATGGCAAAGATCACGACCAACAGTGCAGGGATAATGGCATGGCAATGGAAAGTTCAACAAGTGATCATCGGATCCCATTTAGAAGCGTAAACTCTAGGAGTCAAGGAAGCAACTCACGGCAGAAAATCGCGAAATGTGAAACCACGACTTAAACTCCATTTCGGAGTTTTGGATACCGGGAGTTGGAGGTGTCTAGGACACTCATGACAAGAATGCCAAAATCGTGAAATGCGAAACCACGACTTAATCTGAGTCATTGATCAAAGGGAGATCGTGGATTGTTGATCTGACTCCATTTCAGAGTTTCAGATACCGGGAGTTGGAGGTGTCAAGAACACTCACGACAAGAATGATGAAATCGCGAAATGCGAAACCATGACTTAATCTGAGTCGTTGATCAAAGGGAGATTGTGGACCGTTGATCTGACTCCATTTCGGAGTTTCGGATACCGAGAGTTGGAGGATTCAAGGAAGAAACTCACAACAGGAACTCGCGATATGCGAAATCATGAAAAGATCTGGACCGTCGAACCATCAAGATTGTGGACCGTTGATTTGACTCGATTTCAGAGTTTCGATGATCGCAACATGAAGAGTCGAGACTCTTCATCACAGGAGTCCCAAAGTTGCGAAATGAGAAACGCCGAAAATTTTGGGGTTCGTGACTTGGAGTGTCGAAACACTTCAACACAGAAATGCCGAAACACCGAAATGCGAAATGCCAAAAATTTCGGGGTTCGTGACTTGGAGTGTCGAAATAATTCAACACAGAAATGCCGAAACACCAAAAATTTCTGGGTTCGTGACTTGGAGTGTCGAAACACTTCACCACAGAAATGCTGAAACGCCGAAATGTGAAATGCCGAAATACCTTTTGGTGTAGGCTGTGGTCACCGTCAGTGGTCATGTGAGAGGGAGGAGCTAGCACCAAGCTAAGCTCCTTTTCGGCGATTGTAACATGAAGAGTCGAGACTCTTCACCACAGGAATGCCAAAATGCATGTTCAGAATTGACCCCTGGTCATAACCTATGGTCACATCGAAGAAGGCTTAAGGGAGGAGCTAGCACGAAGCTAATCTCCATTTCAGAGATCGCGACTTGGAGAGTCGAGATGCCTCACAACTGGAATTGTCGAAATGTGAATCGTGAAAGCGCCTTCTGAATAGGCGTGTGGTCACCGCCTGAGGCCACATGTGAAAGGAAAGGTGAAAGGTGCCAAAGGCATAAGGCTCAAGAGGTTCACAGTGTAACTGCCAGAAACCACTGATTGTTTCTGCATAAAAAAATCAAAGAGGCCTCAGTGTGATTTCCAGAGGAGCTGAAGAGTCTCGAGGCATCTTCCAGTGGCATGAAGACTGTTCATAGAGGCTATTGACAGATGTAAGACTGTTGGAGCCTAGAACTGCAATAGAGGGAATGAGCTCGACTGTGACAGAGAAGACGAGGAGTCTCGACTGCTGGAGAGGCTAAGGAATCTCGGCATAACACCCAGTGATGATGGACGCATGGGTTTAACCGCCAGAGAAGCTGAAGAGTTGCAATGATGATTAGGAAGAGCACTTGACATGGGGAGAGGATGCATAAGCATTGTGAATAGAGGATGCAGAAGATGCACAGAGAGAATAAAAACGTAGAACAGAGAAGAGATTGGAGGCTGTTGAGAGTGATTCAGGTGTGTAGAAGGAGGCAGAGTGCAGCAGCTGAAATGCACAGAAGAGGAATGGTGCATAGAAGGGACATGGTGCACAGATCATAAAAGACAGAAGAACATAAAGCGTAAGGAAGGTGTGCAGGAAGACACTGATGCAGGTAGAGCAGAGCAGTGTAGCAGAACAATGATGAGACCGGTAAGCCATTGATAAATATTGTATCACTGTGATAAATTTATTTATAGAAAACTTTATAATCAGGGTGGTTGGGAGTTTCTAGGGAGGACTGTTGTCCTCAGAGGTTCAAGTGGGTGCCTGAACACAGGGAGTTGTAGCTTCCATCTGGTTGCAGCCAGAGAAACTAGGGTGGCAGGGTGGTGCAAGGGAGAACTGTTGTTCTCTGTTATACATGTTGGTGCCAGTGTGACTGGAAGTTGGTGCTTCCATCCAGTTGATGCTGGAACACTTAGGGAGTTGTTGCTTCCTTCTAGTGGGTGCTAGAGAAACCAGGGAGTTGGTGCTTCCTTCTAGTGGGTGCTAGAGAAACCAGGGAGTTGGTGCTTCCTTCTAGTAGGTGCTAGAGAAAACAGAGAGTTGGTGCTCTCAGCAAGTTGTAGCTTGCAAAACAGAGGTTGTAGCCTCACAATGAGTTGGAGCTCATATGTATGATAATGTACAGAATGTAAAGATTACTTATCATACCAAGAAGAAGAGGTTTTTACCCTTTATGGGTTTTCTTAGGAAATATATGTCTCTGTATATTTCATATGTGTGACTGATGTCTAATGTTCTATTGATTACCTCCCTGCATTATTGTGATTGTCATTAAGTGCTCTGCAAAGAGTTTAAAATAAGCATAATTGTTTAATCACGGTAACAACTGATTCACCCCCCCCTCTCAGTTGTC
>JASDQU010736740.1:113266-125826 GCA_032191745.1 Picea mariana | reverse complement strand
CATATGTGTGACTTATGTCAAATGTTCTATTGCTTACCTCCCTGCATTATTGTGATTGTCATTAAGTGCTCTGCAAAGAGTTTAAAATAAGCATAATTGTTTAAGCACGATAACAACTGATTCACCCCCCCCTCTCAGTTGTCCAACAGATACATGAGTAACTAATTCACCATAGTGGTGGTCTAGAGTGATATGGACACACACCAAAAGTTACGGGAGTAAACCGCCACCTAGTCTAGTCTCTCAGGCAGTTACGGGAGTGAACTTCCACCTAGTATGAGTTAACTAGTCTATCAGTCTTCAATTAATTGACTGAAATAGAGTGAAGTGAGGAGGAGATCAGGGAATCATGAGTAATGCGCTAGTCTGGTGATGACCCCAAGGACAATGTGAATTATCTGGTGATGATCCCAATGTTGCATGGTGATAATCCCAATGTAGCATGTAGACTCCACTCAACTGATCAAACTAAAGTGAAAATTGAAGAGAATATTCTCCCTAGAGGAATATTCTTCCTAAAATATAGGATACTGAATAATGACTAATAAACAAGTAAAACCATTAGGAAAAACAAATCCTAGGTGTGTGTGAAGTAAGTCCAACACCCCCCCTGAACATCACTATGGTGAAAACAAAGAATGGGTCCCATAAATGAGGCCATGTAAGGTACCCAAATACAAAAGATACACTGAAATAAACGAGGAAAGAGGGAAAAACAATGGATGAAGCATTCAGAACAATTTGTAGTCTCATCTCTCCCGATATCCTTTTTCAAATATCTTCCTATAAAACCCCCAATGAAGCCTGGACCACCTTGGAAGGGATCTTTGGAAAACATGATGTGATAAGGGAACACATGCTCGAGGTGGAATTGCTCACATTAGATCCAAAAAGCTTCGAAAATCTCCAAGATTTATTTACAAAATTCAAGGATTTACTGTCAAAACTCAAATCTTGCATGGTTGATAAATCTAAGGAGGAGAAACAAATGGTTCTCACGATTCTCTCCAAACTTGGTCCTGAATTTTCTGTGTTTGTATCCACATTCCTGTCAAATTTTCCTTTGGAGCCACCTGGAAGATTCCTTCTCTTGACGAATTTATCGAATCCATGACACAAGAGAAAACCAACCTCATCAACATGGGAAAAATCAAAGGCCCAAAGGTGCATACACTTACTGTGAAAGATGGAAGACATCAATATAAAAAATCTAAAGATAAATACAAAAGGAAAGCTCATGCAAATCCGAGGAAGGAAGGGTACTCAAAACCATTCACCGATGCCTCCGGATCCAAAGGTGGAAAGGGAAGAAAAGGGGAGAAATGCACATACTGCCATAAAGGATTCCATACAGAATTTGCATGCATGCAGAAACAAATAGATATAATGACTCAAATACTTCAACAAAACAACCTTGGATATCACATCCTCGAGTGTGCCAAGAAGAAGAAGCCAGAAGATCAAAATCCCAAGAAAGGAAATTCTAGCCATGCCTTGATTGCCATCAAATCCTCTCCCCTTATCTCATCCTATTTTCTAAAGAGCCCTTCCAAGGTGGTATAGGATTCATTGGGGGTTTTATAGGAAGATATGTGAAAAAGGAGATCGAGAGAGATGAGACTGCAAATTGTTCTGAATGCTTCATCCATTCGATTTAGATACTTGGATTTTTCTATGGCTGATGTTGGTTCTGTATCTATATTCAAGGTTAACCTGTACAATCATGAAATCTTTTGGGAATTCCATGTTTCCATTGTCTTCAATATTTGGTACCTGCAAAAATAATTTGGTGTAGATTTTTCTTAGCAGTCCGTTAGCTCTAATACCATGTGAATGTGTTGAAATTGCACATAATAGATTTAGCTAGAAAATACCACACCAATTTGTAGCATTGGGATCATCACCAACTAATGCGCATTGTCCTTGGGATCATCACCAAACTAGCGCATTACTCATGATTCCCTAATCTCCTCCTCACTTCACTCTGTTTTAGTCATCTAACTAAAGACTGGTAGACTAGTTAACTCAGACTAGGTGGCAGCTCACTCCCGTAACTTCCTGAGAGACTAGACTAGGTGACAGTTTACTCCTGTAACTGTTGGTGTGTGTTCAGATCACTCTAGACTACCACTAAGGCACATTAGTTACTCATGTATCCTATATCTATTCTAATTTATTCACTCTTCGAGTGTGGAATACGGTTAATGATAATTCTTCCATTCTTTCTTTCTTGCTTCTTCATTCACAATTTCTCTCTGCAAATGTGTGTGGTATTTTCTAGCTAGATATATTTTGTGCATGTTCAACAGATTTACATAGTATCATATCTGATGGTCTGCTAAGAAAAAGATACACCAAATTATTTTTTCAGGTACCAAAGATTGAAGACAGTGGAAAGATGGACTTCCCAAAAGAATTCACTCTTACACCTTACAATTACTTTGCATGGAAGGAGAGAATAATAATTCATCTCTGAACCATAGGATTGTACAGGTTAAACTTGAATACAACTACAAAACCAACATCATCCATATAAAAATCCAAGTATCTAAATCGAATGGATGAAGCATTTAGAACAATTTACAGTCTCATCTTTCTTGATCTCCTTTTTCACATATCTTCATGTAAAACCCCCAATGAAGCCTGGACCACCTTGGAAGGGATCTTTGGAAAACAAGATGAGATAAGGGGACACATGCTCGAGGTGGATTTGCTCACAATGGATCCAAAAAGCTTCGACAATCTCCAAGATTTATTTACAAAGTTCAAGGATTTACTGTCGCAACTCAAAGCTTGTGGGGTTGATAAATATGAGGAGAAACAAATGTTTCTCACCATTCAATCTAAACTTGGTCTTGAATTCTCTATGTTTGTATCCACATTCCATTATGTCAAATTCAACTCTGGAGCCAGCTAGAAGATGCCTTCTCTTGAGGAATTTATTGAATCCCTGACACAAGAGCAAACCAAGCTCATCAACATGGGAAAAATCAAAGGCCCAAAGGAACATGCAATTACTGTGCAAGATGGAAACCATAAATATCTAAAATAAAAATATAAATAAAAAAGGAAAGCTCATGCAAATCTGAAGAAGGAAGGGTACTCAAAACCCTTCACCGATGCCTCTAGATCCAAAGGTGGAAAGGGAAGAAAAGGGGAGAAATGCACATACTTCCATAAACAATTCCATCCAGAATCCACATGCATGCAGAAACAAATAGATCTAATGAATTGAATACTTCAGAAAAAAAACGTTGGAGATCGCATCCCCGAGGGTGCCAAGAAGAAGAAGCCAGGAGATCAGAATCTCAAGAAATCCAATTCTGGCCATGCCTTGATTTCCATCAACTCCTCTCTTGATGCTTGGATCGTAGATTTACGAGAATCACATCACATGGATGCCACAAAAGAAGTCTATTCTTCATTGGATGCCTGCAAAGTTCCTCCTATTGTGATGGGGGACAACTCTCCAATCGAGGTCACCGAAAAAGGAAGGATTGAACTCACCAACGTAAGCTTCGAGAATGTGCTGCATGTTCCCAAAATTTTTGTCAATATTCTCTCTGTGTATCCGACGAAAAATTCTAGCACTGGAAATAAAGTAACATTCACACCAAATGCAGTGGATATATATGACATGAAAACCAATTCCAGGGTTGCTATCGGTGAGGTAAATCATCAATCTAGATTGTATACATTTTCTGAATTTATTGAACAAGATTCTTCTTTACTGCTTACCCATGCTGATGAAAGTAGTAGGATATGGCACAAAATGTTCAGTCATTTGAATTTCAGATATATGCAACAACGTAGAAAGAAAATATTGGTTGATGTTCTACCAGACATCCATTTCTCCAAAGGAATATGTGAGGGATGTGTTCTTGGAAAACACCCTCAAGATAAATTCAACAAAGGAAAGCCTAAGAGAGCTTCCTCTCCTTTAGATCTGATCCATAGTGACCTCATGGGTCTCTTTCCGCATCCATCAATCAACAAAGTGAGTTTTTTCTCATTTTTGTTGATGATTTCTCACGTTTCACATGGATTTACTTTCTCAGGCATAAATACAAGGTCTTTCAACACCTCAAAGATTTCAAAGCCCTAGTTGAGACACAGTCAGGAAATAAAATCAAAGTCCTCCGAATTGATGATGGAGGAGAGTATGTCATTCATGAGATACCTAATATTTTTCATGATGCAGGGATTCAGTTGCAGCACACAGTTCCCTATACTCCACAACAAAACGAAGATGCCGAGCGGAAAAAAAGATCTCTAAAAGAGATGGCATCTTGCATGCTACATGCAAAGTCACTACCATAGATAATATGGGCCAAAGAACTTAATTGTGAAACCTACATCCAAAGTAGATCTCCCCATAGATTTGTCAAGGATAAGACCCCCTACAAGGCTTGGAGCCGCCTCAAACCGAAAGTGACCCACTTTCGTATTTTCGGTTCACGTTTATGGGCCCATATTTCCTTTGAAAAGAGGAAGGCACTTGATCCACAAAGCATAGAGTGTATAATTGTTGGATACCCCAACAGTGTGAAGGGATGCATACTTATTGATCTTTCATCGGACCAACTCATCATTGAGTGACATGTCCAATTTGAGGAAAGTGTCNATTCATAGGATTCAAAGGATTATGATACAGAGTCAGTACGTTCAGATGCAGAGTCAATGCATCTAGATGCAGATGCAGAGCCAAATTAGAGGCCCAAGTGGGCCCAGACTACTCTTCAAGATGCATGGGATCTTGTTGGTGATCTAATCGATACTAGGAGGAATCAATCTGATTTTGAGGAGCCTCCTATTCCACTCACTTCCACTGAACCATTTCCATCCACGCATCTTTTCTTGGTTCAGTCTTCAGATCCATAGTCTTATGGCGAGGCTGCTGGAAATCCCTTTTGGGAATCCTCCATGCAGAAGGAGTAAAACTCTATCCTCGAGAACAAGACTTGGGATCTAGTTCCCCTTCCTTCTGGAAGGAAACTTGTCATATGAAGATGGGTCTATAGGACCAAGAGCGCAGTAGATGGAAAGACTAGTAGATACAAAGCCAAGCTTGTTTCCAATAACATGTGCATGGATTTGACTATGATGAGACCTTCGCTCCAGTAGCGAAGATGGATTGCATACATNGTGAAGAATGCATTTATTCACGATGATCTCTCTAAGGAGATCTATATGGAGCAACCCCAGGGATTTATGTAGGATTCATATTTGTTCCGTTGACTGAAGAAGTCTCTTTATCGCCTCAAGAAGGCTCCAAGGGAATGGTATGCCAAGACAGACTCCTACTTGTTGTCACAAAAATTTGTACGTTGTAAATTAGACCTGAATGTCTACATGCTCAGGACGAATGATTCACTTCTACTCTTAGTTCTGTATGTTGATTTACTAATCATCGGTTGCTTGAATTCAGTGATTGCTGCAGCCAAGAGGGTTCTACATGACAGGTTTTTGATGACGAACATGGGTCTGCTACACTTCTTCTTTGGACTTGAGGTCAGTCAGGATGCATCAAGAATCAAACTGTCTCTAGCCAAGTATGCACGAGATCTCCTTGAGAGATTTCAGATGAAAGACTGCAAGTCTGCTTCGAATCCTTTCCTATCAGGATTCAAAATTGAGGATGGCGGGGACACTCCACTGGTTGAACACACACTATACAAAAAACTAGTGGGGAGCTTGTTGTATCTCACACACTCCAGACCAGACCTCTCCTATGCAGTTGGCACAGTTTCTAGGTTCATGGAAGAGCCGCATGAGCTACATTGGAAGGCTACGAAGCATATCCTTCGATACGTACATGGAACCATCACCTTTGGGATTCATTATGCAACATACTCTACATTAGATCTCATCGGATTTACTAATTTTGATTGGGTTGGTGACAACACTGATCGCAAGTCCACATCTGGTTACTCAGTCAGTATTGGTTCTGGGCCTATCTGTTGGTAAAGCAAGAAGCAGGATGATATTTCTCTTTCTTAAGCTGAGGCAGAGTACAGAGGGGTAGTTAACATAACCATTCATGCTATGTGGCTACAACATTTTCTGACTGAGTTGGGCATTCAGTTTCATCGGACGATCGTCATCTGGTGTGACAACCAGAGCACTCTAAAGTTTTGCAGAGATCCAGTTCAGAGGCAGCAGAAGAAGCACATCGAGATCCATATGCACTACATCTGGGACTTACTATATGAGGTGATCATCGACCTACATTTCTGTCCTTCAACAAAATAGATGGAAGACATCTTCACTAAGACCTTCACTGAGTAAAAGTTCCATTCTCTGCGAAGTCGTCTTGGAGTGAAGGACACAGTTTCCTAACAACTGTAGTTCTTCTTTTTACGTACAATGTACCTTGAGGGGTTTTTTTTCCCATGAGGTTTTCCATCTTTCCTCACTTTATTTTAGTGTATCTTTTGTATTTGGGTACCTAACATGGCCTCATTTCCAGAACCCATTCTTTATTTTCACCATAGTAATGTTCAGGGGGGGTGTTGGAGTTCACACACACCTAGGATTTATTTTTCCTAAGGTTTTTCCTTGCTTATTAGTCATTATCCAATATCCTATATTTTAGGAAGAATATTCCTCTAGGGAGAATATTCTCTTTAGTTTGACTAGTTGAGTGGAGTCTAGATGCTGCATTGATTTTGTCACCATGCAACATTGGGCTCATCCCCAGCTAATGCACATTAGCCTTGGTATCATCACCAGACTAGCGCATTAACCATGATTCCCTGATCTCCTCCTCACTTCACTCTATTTCAGTCAGTTAACTGAAGATTGGTAAACTAGTTAACTCAGCTAGGTGGCAGTTCACTCCCGTAACTGCTTGAGAGACTAGACTAGGTGGCAGTTTACTCCCATAACTATTGTTGTGTGTCCAAATCACTCTACACCACCACTATGGTGCATTTTCTTCTCCTCCAGTGCTCATTGGTTTAGTTATACATAGTATATCATGTCTAAACTATTCATTATTCATTACGTTTAATGAGAATTCTTCCATTCTTTCTCTCTTGCTTCTTCTTTCACAATTTCTCTCTACAAACATGTGTGGTATTTTCTAGCTAGATCTATTTTGTGAAGGTTAAACAAATTTACATGGTATCAAAGCATGTGTCCCCTTATCTCATCATGTTTTCCAAACAGCCCTTCCAAGGTGGTCTAGGTTTCATTGGGGGTTTTACAGGAAGATATGTGAAAAAGGAGATCGGGAGAGATGAGATTGCAAATTGTTCTGAATGCTTCATCTATTCGATTTAAATACTTTTATTTTGCTATGGCCTATGTCGGTTCTTTATCTGTATTCAAGGTTAACGTGTACACTCCTCTGGTTCAGAGATGAATGATTATTCTCTCCTTCCATGCAAAGTAATTGTAAGGTGTAAGAATGAATTCTTTTGGGAATTCCATCTTTCCGCTGTCTTCAATATTTGGTACCTACAAAAATAATTTGGTGTAGATTTTTCTTAGCAGTACGTCAACTCTGATACCATGTAAATGTTTTGAACCTGCACAGAACAGATCTAGCTAGAAAATACCACACACATTTGCAGAGAGAAATTGTGAAAGAAGAAGCAAGAGAGAAAGAATGGAAGAATTTTCATTAATCGTATTCCACACTCAAAAAGTGATAAATGAGTAACTAATGTGCCATAGTGGTTGTCTAGAGTGATCTAGACACACACCAACAATTACGGGAGTAAAATGCTACCTAGTCTAGTCTCTCAGGTAGTTAGGGGAGTGAACTACCACCTAGTCTGAGTTAACTAGTCTATCAGTCTTCAGTTAACTGACTGAAACAAAGTGAAGTGAGGAGGAGATCAGGGAATCATGAGTAATGTGCTAGTATAGTGATGATCCCAAGGACAATGCACATTAGCTGGTGTTGGCAGCCAATTCACATTTTTGTACTATCCTTATAAGTTTCCTACACCAGTGTTTTGCAAACCTTAATTTTCGTCGCAATTCTCAAATAAAACGACACTTTTATTTTTTACGCTATTTGCACACTTACCTTCGTTCTCGTTTTCACGACTGCAAGCGTGAAAACTTGGTTTTCGAAGTCGCATTAAAATTGTCACTGAATTATCGTTATCATTCTTGTCGATATGCCCATTGCGTTTACATTTTACTTATCATTATACAGTTGGCTAGACCTTTTGATCTGTACCTACTTGACATTCTTTGATTGATTATGAAATTTCATTTTATGAGTGATTGAGTTTGTGATGCATTGGTGATTGGATTTACATGTTATTTCATCGATTCACTTGATCATCGGTTTCACAAAAACACATTGGTGTTATGGTTAAACCCTTGATATAAATCATTTCATACAACACTTGGTATTGATTTCGTTTATTTGTTTGGTTTTAAAACTATGGTATAACTATTGCTCACGCGAATGGTTAATCCACTTAACATTGATTTCATTGGTCGAGCGAATGGCATAATTGTTAACCTATACAATAGTGGGTTGAATAGCTATTTGCCCCGGTGGTTGTACTGTAGATATGACTGTCGTGCATGTATGAACTAGCTCCACCACCTTTGCATGATATGTCATTAATGTTTACCCCTATCCCTGTTTCACCCTTGCTAGTTTTGGGTAAGCCCGTGAGCATTCTACTCCTGCGTATGCTGTGAGTCAAACCCTGGCTCGTTCACATCGCTCATCGTGTGCTCCTGTCTATGGCACCGGTGGTGTGAATAGAGCCGAACGGTAGTCAAGCCCTGCTACTGTTCGATAACGCCCGTAAATATTTAGAGGATAGTGGTTGGCTCACGTTTGTACAAAGGTTCGAGGGTTTCAATCTATTTGTTGCACAACAATTCGCCCTTACCTTTGATGGGTATAGGGCTAAAGTAGGTGACATTCAGCTTGAGCTGAATGAAGAGTTCATAAGCTCTGCCACAGGATTAGCAGCCATGGGCCAACGATGGTTTAAAAACTCTAAAGTTGATGAGGTGCCATGGCCTTTGCTATTCGTATCATGAAAAGTTACATACTGTGACAGAGGTATGCCTATTTCCATGCTTAAACACAGGTGGCATGATCTTTTGATAATGGTTAAACATTTTGTGACCTATGAGGGTCGGTATGGATTGGTTTTTCTTTATCACCTTCGACTGTTAATGAATTTCATGGGCTATCCATTGAACATGCCATTTTATTTCCAACGTAGTCTTTACAAAATGGATAAGAGGTTCAAATGCGAGAAGGCTGACATCAGCTTGTTTCACCATGGCTTGATTAGACTCATCGCCATTCATCATTTAAACCTTCACGGCGATAATTGGAAAGATTTTCTCTCTCGAAATGGCCTTGTTGATTCAGAGTCCGTCCAAATTGACAAGCCTGTGGTCAGTGAGACCAAGGTCGGGCCACCCGTGCCTTTTCATGCCCTTCTACCCTCTCCCAAACCCTCGGTCTGCCCTGATATCGACCTACCCGACATCATAACAGACAAGGATGAGGCTGTAAAAAATCCTGTGAGCAAGAAAGTAAAGGGTAACCCTACTATCGACGACAAAGGTAAAAGAATGCTCGATTGATATCGAGACTTGCCCGGAATAATCCTAAGCCAAAAGATGATCAAAAACCCATAGTCCTCAGCGAAGGCTCAGACTCTGATATTGAGCGCTTCCTAGTTGGAGAGTACCCTTATTCCCAAGGCCTATGCTCCGAGCCACCCTATGACTTTGTTTCTAATTTTCCCCCATGCTTAAAGAATAACCCTAACTACCCAGGAATCAAGTTTCCTAATGAAACCCTCAGTGATTTAAACAAACCCTCGCTTGCAATTTCGAAGCCCGAGCAGACATCGTGTGTCCAATGTAATGTGTGGCTGGAGCGCTACTATACCGACATTCCCTTGTTACAGTCAAAAATTAAATCATTGGAAAACCAAGTTACAGTGTTGACAAGAGAAAGGGACAGGCTTCAAGCTAATGACAAGAAGCAGAAAACCACTGGTTCGATCGTTTTTAGGAATGTCGAATCGGCGACAGCCTTCGTCAATTCCAAACTATCATGACCAAGTTGTCTGCTGATTATCCAGGTATGAATTTCAATATCAATTTCGTTTTATCAATTGCTTGGATTAATATAATGAATCGAGTTTTGGTTTTCGATTAGCTCTGTCCATTATTCGAAATGACTCTGTCATAGTTTGATTATAAAAAACGGTTATGTTGTGGATCCTGTACAGTAGGTTCATTTTACTAAAATTAAATGGTTATGCGATTTGTTGTGCCCAGTTTAGTACAAGCAATTCATTGATTTTGATTCGGTTTGGTTTGTTTGTGAATCAATTCTGTTTGATAGTTGATTTGGTATGATTTTAATTAGTTTCGTTTGCTCCTAATAAACTCAAAACGACTCTGTTGATTGCGATAACTCAAAACGACTCTGTTCTGTATTGAATTAGTATTCTCGATTGGATTTTAATTATCTTTGACCTATGCTAAAGATCTACTTGCTATAATCATGGACTTGTGTTGATTCATAACGGTTGTAACAAACACAAACTGTTTCGATTCGTTTTGGTTTGATTGATGCATGTCTTGAGTTAGCACGATTGCCTGTTTTGGGTTAGATTGATATCAAAATTAGATTTGATACTGCATTGTTGGTTTTGATTTTCAAAAAATTATTTTGTCTCTGTTGAATTCGTATGAGAAAACTCGACTAAGAGTTCGTTTTTGAAATTGATTCAAGTAATGATTTCGTTGAATATCAATCGATTCTGTCTGCCCCCAATTGTCAATAACAAGCGTTGGACGAGTCCCACAGATCCTATTGTCAATCGATTAATTCCATTATGATTTGGTTTGTGATAATTTACATACCATTTTTGATTTGATTCGTTAATAACATGGATCGTTTGTTTATGTTTAATATAGTGCTATCAATTTGAGAAAACGATCCTGTTGATTTCGTTTGGATTCCAAGTGATTTTGTTAATGGTTGGAGCAACATAAACTGTTGGTTTTGATTTTAATTGGTCCATGAAACGATTTCATTGCTGTTGAGTTATCCGATACGATTCTGTTAACCCGAATTGGTGATAACGAATTAAATAGAGTGTATCCATCTCTGTTATCATTTGGTTGAATACGATTTAGTTTGTTCAATTTGCATACAAGTGTCGATTTGAATGATGCTTTTAGCAATCAAATATTTTTATAGTTTGAATATGTTTTTTAAGATTCGAACTGATTCTTAATACGATTCTGTGTTTGATTTAGACCAGCTATAGAATCGCAAGATTCTGTAGCTAGTCTTTAAAATTAGATCTTTATCAATTCTATCTACAAAATATCCTCTAATATTGTCTATTCTTGTCCTTGTTCAGGTACATATGAATTGCAATAATCAATTGGGCATGCTGTGGTAGTCTAGGAGATATTTGTGTGTTATAGTTTTTATTTTAGGTTGTTAGTTTAGTCAGACTTGGGATATCATCCCAGATTTTGTGTAAACAGTTTTGATAACTTCCACACGGATGTTTTACCCTGTGTAAGGTCTTTAAATACTTGTCATTTTTTGTAATAAACATCATCATCCTCACTGTGGGAGAATCAGACTATGGATTTATGATTCAGATTGAGACGAAAGTTGATGTCTTGTAACAGCTTTCGCTTTCAATATATCAAACTTTTGTTTCAAGTTTTTGCATATCAGTTGGCAATTAATTATCGACTACTTTAGCTATCATAATTCTTTGTATGCTGATGTGATTTGATTTATATGCTGTCTGTATCCGATCTCTCCTATTTTAAAGTACAACAATTACTTTGTTTCAGTTAATAAATGACAGATTTCTCTTCTTTGTTAATCGAATCATTTTATACAAATCCTTGCACGCAGATTTATCTAAATGTTATGATTTGTAAATTATAAGATTGCTGTAACTTTTATGTCTTGTTTGTTCTGTTATCGATATTCAAAAGAGCACTGCTGCTTACTGTTTACTAGAGGCTGGCAGAGGATTGATGCGGGTTTCTTCCCATCGAATAGCTGAACTGGATGCCTTATACAGGACAAATTGGAAAGCGTTATCACAGGTTGGTTTATTAGTATAATTTAATTAGTTTAGATATAGTTTAGATTTGTAGTTAGAGTAATTAGTTTAGTTGCTTAGTTTAGATAGTTTTCAGTCTATTTCTTTTTCATAAAATCATAAAAAATCAGAAAACAATAGCTCTCGCTGTCTTAGGATAGAATACAAATGAGTTTTTTAGGTTTTCATTCAAATCTGTAAATTGTAAATATTGTACATTTGTGATTAAGATTTAATTTTGTTAGTAGTTAGATATTTAATTTCTAAGAGTTATTATAGTATTAGATAGTAGATTGTATATATAATAGTTAGATTTGTTTAGTTTGTTTTAATAGTTATTTTTAGTTAGATTAGTTAATTTACAATAGTTTTCTTTTTTTGTTTTCTTAGGACCTTAGATCGGCCAACGGAGCCGCTAAACCCATCATGGTGGGTTATCCCAAACGGCTTGGGTTATTTGGACAACCCCGG
>JASDQU010736739.1:174329-198012 GCA_032191745.1 Picea mariana | reverse complement strand
ATATATACTAGTATATATACTTATCATATATACATACCAGTATATATACTAAGTATATGTCATTATATATATACTGGTATATATATTAAGTATATATACCGGTATATATACTAGGTATATATGTCAATATATATATACTAGGTATATATGTCGGTATATATACAAGTATATATACTAGTATATATACTTCTATATATACCAACATATATACCTCGTATATATACTAAGTATATATACACCATGTCTCTGTACATTACGCACCCCAAGTCCTGCACTGATTGGGTATCTAGTCCAACCATCGCATACAAGTCTTTAGATGTACTTCTGCATGCCTGAACTTTAGTCTTTTCTATCTACATCTTCATCACTCCATCCAACTCTGAAACACCAAGGAAAGATCACCCATGCCCCACTACTTCCATGTTTACTAGATGCAACGTTGTAGGTCATTAGAAATAAGATTTTTTCAGAAGAAGGGATGATGGAAGTAGTATTTGTATGTATTGCGCACAGAGATTCTATGAATGTCCTTGAATTACAGGAATGTTATAATGTTGCTAAGGAATAACAAGATGAGGAAGATCCAAGGAATGTACAAGTACTTGAAACTGAGGGGGAACGCGCAATCGAAGGACCGGATCTTGAATCTGCTACATATGCACAACCAATAAGGACACGAAAGGTAAAAATTGGGACAAAGGAAAACCCAAAGTTTACAGATAGGAGACTACCAGAATGATGAAACTATGGAGAAGATTGAATATTTACTACTCAAGTATCAGGATCTATTCCCAATTACATTATTAGAGATGGAGGGGATAGATGGGGAGTTTGGAGAAATGAAGATCCCTTTGAAACCATATGCTAAGCCAATGAGACAAAGACCCTATAGGTTAAATCCAAATTATAAAGAGAAGTTGAAAGTAGAGATAGACCAAATGTTAGAAGTATGGATTATTGAACCAGTGGTAGAATCAGAATGGGTAAGTCTAATGGTGGTAAAAGATAAGAAAACATGGGGAATCAGGATTTGTGTAGACCTAAGGAAGTTAAATGATGCATGTTTGCATGATCCATTTCCAACTCCTTTCACAGATGAAGTTCTAGAGAATGTAGGAGGGTAGTAGGCTTATTCTTTCACATATGTATTTTCAAGGTAGCAGTAGATAAAGATTTTGTAGGAAGACATATATAAGACTACCTTTGTAACAGAGTGGGGAAGCTATCAGTACACAATAATGCCTTTTGGGTTGAAGAATGCACCTGCAATTTTTTCAAAAGTAGTTGTAGCAGCGTTTAAGGAGTTTACTCATAAGTTCATTGAAGTACTTAGATGATTGGACTATGTTTAGTCTATTGAAAGATCACATAGAAGTAATCAAGTTAATGTTGGATAGGTGTAGACAATGTCATATTTCACTAAATTTAGAGAAATGTATTTAATGTGCACCCTTTGGAATTTTGTTGGGCCATGTGGTATGTAAGCAAGGCTTATGAGTGGATCCTTCCAAGGTTGAAGTGATTTTGGACTTATAGCCACCCACATCAGTAAGATAGTTGAGAACAACTCTGGGTCATAAAGGGTACTATAAGAAATTTCATTAAGGGTTATGCACATATTACAACACCTATGGAGAAGTTGTTGAAGGAAGAGGCTAAGTTCCAATGGAATGAGGATGGTTAGAAGGGTTTGTATGCATTGAAGAAGAAGTTAGTGACCATGTCAATTTTAATATTCTCATATTGGGAGAAGGAATTTCATGTTCATGCGGATGCATCATCCATAGCATTGGGTGCAGTATTATCTCATCCATGAGAAGGAGACATATACCACCCAATTTATTTTGCAAGTAAGAAGTTGTCAAGAGTAGAAAAGAATTGCACTACCACAAAACGAGAAGGGTCGGAAATGGAATATGTGTTGCAGAAGTTTAGGCAGTATTTGTTGGGGTCTCATTTTAATATGTGTACATACCATTCTTCACTAAGGTACTTAGTGAACAACATATATCTTGGTCTTATTGACCTAAATCTTGATGTGGAATAACTTGGTCATCTCCTTCTCCTTCTCCTTCTCCTTCTCCTTCTGGTGATAAAGTCTAATCAGATTCACCTCCTTCTGCACGGATGTGCAAATAATATTTTCATCCACATCCGAGCTACTTTCAACTGGATTGATCGAACCTGTGGCTAGAAGGTTCTTTTTCTTTCTGTCATTCTTGTAGTTCTTTGAGTTTTTCTTTGGATGTAGTTTCCAGCATTTTCCCTTGGTGTGTCCATCAATGTTGCAATGAGTGCAATGGTTGCTAGGATCTTGAATCTGATGCATAGTGGTTGTTGTATTCTTATCTTTTCCCCCTTTCCACTTCTTCTTCCCCTCCTTGAAAGCTTCTTGGTGCTATTTTTTCTTCGAACCACTTGGGTTTCCTTTCTTTTGGCCTATGTTTTCCAAGTACTATGCCTATACACATGCCTCATGCATTGTCCATGGCTTGAAGAGAATCGCCTTCTTTTGTAAATGATTGTGTAAACCCCCCAGATACTTAAGGAGTACATCTGGGTTCCTAGGAGAGATACTCATCATGATAACCATCTTTCTGAACTCAGTGGTGTACTCTTGTACACTTTGCCCCTGCCTTTGCCTAAAGTAGTGCCATCGGATCCATTGGTCCTCTACATACTCGATAAGGTAGAATTGGGACTTGATGAGGGTTTTGAAGTCCCCCCACCTAGTTAATGGCAGATCACCCCCTATACTAAGTGTTTCTGTGTGGATTTCCCACCAATTTAAAGCATGGACCTCTAACTTCAAACTAGCAAATGAAATCTTTTTCCCTTCATCTATATGATGAACGTTAAAATAAACTTCTAATTTTTGAAACCAATGATTGAGTTTTAATTCGTCGATACCACCTTACTATGGCTTCATGTCCACTTTCACTACCATCTTAAAGAGGGACTGTGAAGGGTTAACATCACTCGAACAAAACTACTCTTTCTCAGAGTCCTTCCGCAACTCCTTTCTTGAATCTTTTCGATCTCCCAATTTCCCCTATCATCTGATCTCTAAGTTAGAGCCTCCATCATCTTTGAATGGTCCGAGATTGCTTGCTAGAGCTGCCATCAGGAGGTTCATATTGTGACTAATGTCGACAACTTGTGCTTCCAACCACTCAAATCTCTCTTATGTTGGATCTCAAGGGTGATTATAAACAGATCCGTTCTCCATGGCTATGGTTTTTGCGACTTCTCGTTGAGTCGATTCCTAGATCCTACAACTTTCCACAAATACCCAAAAGAAAAACATGCTCTGATACCAATATGATCTATAAACTTCCATGTATATTCCACTAGAATGGTTCATCACAATAGATCTGATAAATAAATGGAACCTTTATTATCAAGATTATTTTTCCTTTAGATTTTCATAATATTTAGTTATTGATTTTTCTGCTTATGCATGAAATAGATAAAATGAGGAAATAAAAGAACAATAAAATGCAATAACACCATCCACAAACAAACACAAAATATGACCTAGGAAACCCAATATAGGAGAAAACCCAGCTAGAAGGTCAAATTGTTTTGGTCTCTTTTCTTTGGTCTAGAAATGAAGTAAGTACAAAGAAGCACTCTCTGTGGAGTTTCCTTTGATTTGTGGCATGTATGTCTACGACAAAATCTCTCCTCTGTTATTCTCATAAAATACCACTCTCATATGTTTTTCTCAGTTATGGAACAAGATACAATGCAAAATAATGGAACCCCTTCTCATGTTAGTAGTATGGTATTTAGCATAATAGCCTAATAGCCATCTAGGGGTAGGTTTTTGACTTCCTCAACCCTCAATTGTGATAGGATTTTGGACCTTCTAGAATTTTATTGAAATTATACATGTTGCTAGCCTCATTTTTGTGAGTAACAAGGGTTGATGTAACATTCTCTCGTACCATGGTGGTCAACACAGTAGGTCAACTTGTGAGAGGCATAACTTTTGCATACAAACTCTGATTGACGCATGATCTATACTGTTGGAAAGGTCTCAGAGTGTTGAATACTATCAAGGGGGTGTGACCTTTTTTTGGGCACTAGAACCCAAAAATACTTCATTTAATGCCTCAAAATGGTCGCGGAAGGTTTCAGACCCCAATTTTCCAAACTAGGACTTGCCACTAAAATGGCCATGCAAGTTAAATCCTTTGATTTTTTCTACATTGAAAGGATCAAGATAGATGAAATATAATATTATGATCCAATCTGGATCATCTACCTCTAGTTTCTCCTTTTTCTTGAACTCTTTCGGCTTCATCTTGTGTTCTTCATGTTCAATCCCTATTGAAGGTTTTTCCATTTCCCTCACTAATAGAAGTTATATTCACATCACTCTATGTGTGGCAATTCTCTTCTCTAACTGATTAATCATGACCCATCCAGGGATCTTCTTCATTGTCTTCTCCATAATGACCCTCTTTCATTGTTGGTCATCTACTTCTCTGAAGCCCCGGAAATAGTTCTTGTCCACTTCTCCTATAGTCACTTGCTCACCATATAGGTTTCACCAAGTACTTTTGAACTTCATCTCTAATAATATATCATTTGTAACCGATAAGATCATAGCTTATGAGGGTTCACCAAGATGAAACCACCCTCCAACATTCCTTTAAAGATTCTTCTCAAACAAATCTACGACACCACTCATTAACACAAATTAATACTAGCCAATACTTATTGTCCCAACCACCTTTGCAATATTAACAAAGGAAAAGAAAATTGTGTGTATATGAATACTATCCAATACTTATTGTACCAGCCACCGTTGCAATATTAACAAAGGAAAATAAAATTGTGTGTATATTTTTATCCAATCTTATAATCTCTTCTCACTATTTAAATGCTCACACATATGCAAAACTTTAAAAAGAGATTCAAGGTTCTATTCAAATGGTAACTCATATGCAAAACTTTAAAAAGAGACTCGTAATTGAATTGTGGTTCTTTGAGAAATATGTCAAGGATTAAACATGAACGAACTATTTTAATCAACAAAAAGGCTCCACAATAAACTACAATAAACTCCCACACATTGAACGAGGAGAAGGGGTCTCTCATATGCAAAAATTTAAAAGCAGACTCATGATTGAATTGTGGTTCATTTAAGAAATATGTCAAGGACTAAACATGAATGAACTATGTTTAATAAACAAAAAGTCTCCACAATCAACTACATTAAACTCCCACACATTGAACGAGGAGAAGGGGTGAACCTGAAGGAGAAGGATAGTTGTGGTGTTGGCTCTACCACCCGTACCACCCCATGTGACATTTCTAATAGCAAGAAAAATGTCATAAATCCTCCCAAGCACTAAGAATTGGTTTGTCTATCTAGGGAATGGATTCATCATGCATATTGAGCTATTTATTGACCCCACGTAAACTAAAAAAAAGCATGTAAACCTATAAAACTCAATAGGAATCTCATGGCAAATATGGAAAACTACAATGGATTTTTTTTGTTACTTTCAAAAGTCAAATTATAAAAATTTAGATTTAGAAACGCATTACAATATTGCAATAGCCAAATTATCTCCATTGTTGATCTTGCATCTCAGAAATGGATGAACAAAGGACAATACAGAGCTGTTGGAGTTCTGTAATTACTCATAAAAGTTATAACTATGGAAGAAGCCTCCAAGATTATCGATGTGAATGAAATCTAGAGTCGATAAGTAAATAAGTAAATAGAACAATTATTAAAACTATTGAGTAACCATTGAAAATATAGAACAATCATTTAGAAACTGTTACGCAAAAAATTACATAGCAATAGAGAAATTCATGGTATTTACCATGGAAGCCCAAATAGGAAAACCAAAATTCAATTGGCTTTGAATATGTTATTTATTTATTGGAAATGCATAGGTTACAATATCATTAGGTTATTTAGTCCATCAAAGGTACCGATATGGTAAAGATGGCATGGGGCCCTTCACACCATCAATCATATCTCCTCTCTGTGTCAATTCTATAATCATAGAACCTAAAGCAATGGTCAATCATTGTCATATGGATCCAATTCAAATTAGTCCCGGTAGCAATCCTACCTAACTTAATTTTTTCAATATACTTGTTGCAGTGAGACCGCCACTCCCTACAAATATCACACATATATCAAAATTTCACCATAATTAATATAAACAATTTCAATTCCAATATTATACAAACAACCACCACATAGTACAATTTAATTGAAAACAAGAAAAAACACAACATTAAATGTACATTATTTATTAAATAAATTGGTCACGATCTAAAACTTCCATTGCATTCATATTTATTAAATAAATTGGTCATGATCTAAAACCTCCATTGCAATCATAAAACCTATATATTTGGTATTCACATGCATCCATACTATACAATTTACATTCAATGAGAAACAAAGGTCAATTACTCATCCACAACTTTCACATTTATTTATGATTGTGTTCGTGGCCTTTCAACCTGATAATTGCCTTATCTCTTCAAATTCCAAATTAAAAAACTTCACATTTTAATGATTATCAAAAATTAAGTATCACATTACATTACACTTTTTCTTTTTCCTTTCATCAGAATACATTTAAAAAAAAATTAAATTAAATTCATGAGTTTTGATCATTAAAACAAGAATGCAGAAAAGCATACAATTCAAAATTTGTAAGCACCCATGTCCAGAGGAAACCTTCCACGTCTTTTGAGAGAATGCCTCTTAATTTTATTTACCTAAAGAGAAATTATCTGGTTCACAAATCTACGAGAAAGAATCTTTTGGGAAATATCTACACCATTGTTGTCTTCTATAATTACTGTGAGAAAATAATCCGTGGAGAGAACATTCCCATCACAGTATGCCTCGTGTCTCCTATGCTTTCCATTGAATCAAACGCGTCATATTGTGACAGCATATAATGAAGGGTTTGGATGCCTTGAACCTCCAAGTCCTCGAATGTCGGAACATCGCCATGATTTTCGATGCTACGCGAGTTACTCAAGGTGGTGTTATCATCAATAAAGACAGACTAGGACGTCTTCCTGTCATTCAAGCTCTGAAATACATCTTCAATCTTCGGTACTTCACTTCAGATCTACTGATTACCAGAATACGAATTTTTTCTTCATATTGACTACCAGAAGCGGAGGACCTCTTTCGTCCAGTGAGGGACTGAACCACTGCACAAAATTCAGAAGCGCTCGTTTTGATGATGGTAGGGTTTGAGATTTGGACTACGCTCACCGGTACAGGATGTCGACCTGTTAGAATTTGTTGTTGAACTTATCCCTTGAGAAATCTTCTCTGCCATATTTTTCTGGGAGGTCTGAATGTCCAAAAGGCTTCCTAACAATTCTGAGCAGCTTGTATCACAGAATCTATCTAAATTCACTATATGCAAAACCTTTCATTTTGAAACCTTTCATTTTGAAAGGTTAAACGACAATAAGGTTGTAGATCTTTGTGCGGACTTCCGACTGTGTGATACTAGTCAATATGAAGAATAGTATAATCTGAAGGCAGTTGTGTAGGCGTTGGACATCCGAGTGGGTCACATTCTAAAGGCGCGAAAACACCAGGCAGATTCCTTGTACATCGAAGAAGTCGATGTGGGAAATTCGGAACCCTGCACCATAAGCAGTGGTTGTTGATGATTGCAGCGTCGTGTGACATTCTCCAAGTCGTTCTCCTATGGATTGAATTGAGTCGATCTGTGAGAAGGTCCATGTGATGGGTGTGTCGTTCTCCTCTGGAATGAGTTGAGACAATGTGTGCCCATATGTTGGGGGTGTCCATGTGATGGGTATGCGTCAGACTCTAGACTGAGTTGTTATGATGTATGGTCTCTTGTATACTCCTCTGGACTGACTTGAGATGACTTGAGATGGTCTCCTGCCTTGTACTCCTTTGGACTGAGTTGAGTCGGCTTGAGATGGTCTTCTGCCTTGTACACCTATGGACTTAGTTGAGTCGACTTGAGATGGCTCTCCAGATGGTACTCCTGTGGACTCAGTTGAGTGATCTATTAAGAGTGATGTCCCTGTGGCTAAGCACAGGTGGACGTGTCCCTAGTTACTGAGCACTAGAGGATTTGAGATCCTTTGATATATTGTCGAAGAGTGAGACTTTGGTAAAACCCTAATTATGTTGTGAATGGTACAAGTCGGCCCCATTATGTGAAAGATAATTAATATTGTGTAATTATTAATTATATTATTAACTTGTACAGGTCGGCCCTATTGTGCCAATAGAAACATCACTTGATGTGATAGGTTTTGTATAAATAAAGAGTGAATCCCCATTGTGGATTACACTCACTTGTCATCTTATAATTTCAAAAGTTGTGGTTTGAAATTATGAGGATTGCAATTTGCTCTTCTCTAGGAGCTAGATTTCTCAATCATAGCCGCACCCTTTTGTGTGCTAGTTCTAGTGGTGGATGGTGGATCTTCTCTTGGCAGTATAGCAAAGGATTTTTGAGTTTTTCCTTTGATTGAGAAGGGTTTTCCCATGATACTTCTTGTGTTCTTCTGCATGGTTATTCTTCTTGTGATCTTGATAATTGCAACACTTGTGTATGGTGTTGTTGCATTTGATTATGGTTCAAGTACATGCTAAATGAAATAAACCTCATACTTGAGCTAACCATAGAGAAAATTCAACATGGTATCAGAGCAGACATGAAGATGACTATGTGCACATTAAGTGAAGACACATCTATTGTTTTCATACACCTATTGTTGCAAATAAAGGAACGGAACCCCACTTAATTTATGTGGTGAAGAACTCGATTGGTCGCAGGCCTATGAGACTTGGCCGAACTTTGTTTAAGGTGGTTAAGGAGAAGCCACTCTAGGTTTGCCGCAGAAGAAGCCCTAACAACAGACCTACCATGGACTTAAAACCTCAAACAAGATTCTCGTCTCAGTTGAATCCATTTTCTTTCACAAAATTGGAAATTTATGTCTCGAAATGAGTATTATAATTCCCTTGTCGTTAAATCGGTCGAGTTGGAGTATGTGGAGGGGTGATTGCAGGCCTTCAAGGAGTCATTGGATACCCAGATCTATTATCGTTCAGGCTCATCCCTAGAACTGGAGTATCAACATATGTCACCCGACGGAGAGGAGACAGATCTTGAGGAGAAAATGAAGAGAATGCGGCAGGAGACGGTGACGGAAAATATGTACAGGTACAAGGAAATTATCTTCGTTGTTTATGTTCCTCTTCTTCTCATGTCATTTGTATTGTTGCTCATGCCATGGATTCCCATCAAGATGAATTCCATGTTGCAAGACGGAGAAATTTCGCATCACGAGAATTTCCCGTCGGATGACAGATCTAGAAAGTACGCGGTTGTCTTTGATGCGGGAAGTTCGGGTAGCAGAATGCATGTGTATTGTTTCAATAAGGATCTACAGCTCCTGCATATAAGGAATGAATTCGAACTATTCCAGCAAGTTCTAAGTGTGTGTGCTATAAGTGCACATTATAGCGCACACATTATTCAAGGAGACTAGACTTGGATATCGAAGAGACTAGACTTGCAGCTAGTGATGTTCAAGGTTTGATCAAGCCCTTGTCACTATGCGTATCATTATGCTTTGTGGAAGAAAGGAAAGCAACATAAAGCACCTCAAAAGAAGTCAAGGAATGCAAGCAAGAACGACGAGGAGTTCTTCTCTACCTCAGTCTTCTCGGGAAGACCAAAAGCAAGAAAGCAAGATTGAGCATGATTGCAGACTAAGGTAAGTCTTGTACTACTTTCTTTAATTGATTTTATCATTACTCTATAGTAGCTTGTTTTTTATAATGAAGGGTATTATCCCTGGTGTGGGAGCCCTCATGACTTGGACCATTATCCATGGTGCGGGATTCCAAATTTTTTATTTGGTTGGTCATTATTCCTACGAGAGGCCAGGTTTGTTTTTTAATTATTGAAGGGCTATTATCCCTGGTAAGGGAGCCAATTTGTGTTGGTTGGTTATTATCCTAGTACAGGAGGCCATTTTGATTGTTATCCCTACGAGAGGTCATCTTGGTTATTATCCTAGTACGGGGGGCCAGCATAAAATTGTAGAGACAGTAGAGGACCTGAGAAGACATGGGATGTCTCCAGGTTAGCAACACATGAAAAGGAATATTTTCATCCTTTCAACTTCAGAGGGAGTCAAACTATTTGAGAAGAAGGAAAAGACAATACCTTCTCCCCTTGAGCAGTTCAAAGGGAGACAGTTATTGATCTAGCTGATCTTGTAACTCCAGTTGATGATTCCCAGAGACATAGGCAGTAGGCCGAGAGAAGCCTACACGAGCTTGAAAAACTCTGTTGGACACAGAGGGACATGCATCTCCTTGTGATACATTCCGAGAGAGAAAGATACCACATAGATTTTCAAGCTATGTTTCAGCTATGAGCCACATCATTGATACTAAACCTTCTTGTCATGGAGAAGCAGCAGGATAGCAGTTTTGGCAAGTTGCCACGACCGAAGAGTATCAGTCCATTATGAAGAATGATGTGTGGATCTATAAGATCAAACATGCAACTAATGGAAGTGTCAAAAAGTACAAAGCGAAATTTGTGGCTAGAAGATTTTCTCAGGTGGAGGGAATAGATTATGAGGAGACATTTGCTCTTGTTTCCCAAATACATTTCCATCTATACGATTATTGATCTTATAACATCCATGGGTTGGAGACTACATCTGATGGATGTAAAGACAAGCCTTTCTCAATGGTGAGATTGAGGAAGAAGTTTACATCGAGCTACCACATGGATTCGTGACACATGAGAAGCAGTCTCATGTATGCACGTTGAAGAAAGCCATGTATGGACTATTGCAGGAACATCATGCTTGGTATGAGATACTTAATGAGTTTGGGCTTCAGCAAGAGTGTTGTTGATCCAAACCTATACTACAACATTGTTGGTGATGAGTGCCTAATTTTTGGTCCTGTATGATTCTGAAAGTCTTACTGTTGAATGCAATTGTGCATTAGCTTCTGAATTTGAGATGAAGGACCTTGGTATGATGCACTACTTATTGGACTAGAAGTATGGTAGAGGACTGATGAGATTTTCCTGAGTCAAGGAAAATATACAGTGGAGAAATTCGGGATGATGAACTGCAAATCCATGCCTACACCAATGGTAATGAACTTGAAGAAGATGAACGAGGCTTCCTCCAATTTAGGCAAGATTGAGGCTTCCTCCAATTTAGGCAAGATTGATCCACATCTTTATAGACATTTGATTGGATCATTGATGTATCTCATCAACACCAAACCTATATATGCTATGTAGTGAATGTACTCAGCTGGTTCATGAGTCAGTCAAGACAGACACACTGGATAGCAGTGAAGCATGTGTTGAGATATCTACAAGGCACAATTGGTTATGGCCTGAGATATGCCTCCAGTGTAGACATGAGATCATAGGGATATTTTGATGCAGACTGGCCAGGGAAAGCATTGGACCGGAAGAGAACATCTGATTGTTGTTTTACTTTGTGATTATCCATGTTTCCTAGTGCAGAAGGAAACAGACTTGTATAGATTTGAGTACCACAGAAGTAGAGTACATTGCATTATGTGTGGCATTCCACGAAGCAGTGAGGCTTCAAAACCTCCTTCCAGACTTATTTGGACATGATATGGATTCCATCGTTATCTATTGCGATAACCAGAGTTGTGTAAATCTCTCTGAGAATCCTTTGTTTAACAATAAATCGAAACACATTGAGATATGGTGCAGAGGAAAGCAATACATGTGCAGTACCTTTCTACACACAAGCAGGTTACAGATGTCTTCAGCAAACTGCTTGTCCAGATGAAGTTCGAGTACTTCTGTGAGAGACTTGGCTTGGTGGAGAATGCCTCCCTAGATGAGAGGGAGTGTTGATGATTGCAGCATCGTGTGACATTCTCTGTGTCATTCTCCTCTGGACTGAGTTGAGTCGATCTGTGAGAGGGCCCATGTGATGGGTATGTCGTTCTCCTCTGGAGTGAGTTGAGACGATGTGTGCCCATGTGTTGGGTGTGCCCATGTGATGGGTGTGCGTCAGACTCTAGACAGATTTGTTATGACGTGTGGTCTCTTATCTACTCCTCTGGACTGAGTTGAGATGACTTGAGATGGTATCCTTCCTTTTACCCCTCTATACTGAGTTGAGTCGGCTTGAGATGGTCTCCTGCCTTGTACTCCTATGGACTTAGTTGAGTCGGCTTGAAATGGCTCTCCAAATGGTACTCTTGTGGAATCAATTGAGTGATCTGTTGAGAGTGGTGTCCTTGTGGATGAGCACAGGTGGACGTGTCCCTAATGGTTGAGCACTATAGGATGTGAGATCCATTTCTATATTGTCAGAGAGTGAGACTTTGGTAAAACCCTAATTAAGTTGGGAAGGGGACAAGTCGGCCCCACCATGGGAAAGATAATTAATATTGTGTAATTATTAATTATATTATTAAGTTGTACATGTCGGCCCTATTGTGCCAATAGACACATCATTTGATGTGATAGGTTTTTTATAAATAAAGAGTGAATCCCCATTGTGGATTACACTCACTTGTCATCTCATAATTTCATAAGTTGTGGTCTGAAATTATGAGGATTGTAATTCGCTCTTCTCTAGGAGCTAGCTTTCTCAGTCATAGCAGCACCCTTCTGTGTCAGAGTTTTGGTGGTGGATGGTGGATCTTCTCTTGGCAGAATAGCAAAGGATTGTTGGGTTTTTCCCTTGATTGAGAAGGGTTTTCCATGATACTTCTTGTGTTCTTGTGCATGGTTATTCTTCTTATGATCTTGGTAATTGCAGCACTTGTGTATGGTGTTGCTCCATTTGTTTATGGTTCAAGTACATGCTAAATGAAATAAACCTCATATGTGAGCCCAACATAGAGAAAATTCAACATGGTATCAGAGCAGACCTGAAGATGACTATGTGCACAGTAAGTGAAGACACATCTATTGTTGTCATACCCCTATTTTTGCAAAGAAAGGACCAGACCCCCACTTAATTTCTATGGTGAAGAACCTAGCTAGCCGCAGACCTATCAGACTTGGCCAAACTTTGTTTAAGGTGGTTAAGGAGAATCCCCTCTAAGGTTGCCGCAGAAGATGCCCTAATAGAAGACCTACCAGGGACTTAAAACCTCAAACAATATTCTCGTCTCGGTTGAATCCACTTTCTGTCACAAAATTGGAAATTTATGTCTGGAAACAAGTATTATAATTCCCTTGTCGTTAAATCGGTCAAGATGGAGTCTACGGATGGGGGATTGTAGTCCTTCAAGGCGCCATTGAATACCCAGATATGTTATCGTTTGAGCTCATCCCTAGAGCTGGAGAATCAACATATGTCATTCGACTGAGAGGAGATAGATCTTGAGGAGAAGATGAAGAGAATGCAGTAGCAGACGGTGATGGAAAATATGTACAGGTACAGGGGCGTTATCTGCGTCGTCTTAGTTCCTCTTCTTATCATTTCGTTCATATTGTTGCTCATGCCTTGGGTTCCCATCAAGATTAATTCCATGTTGCAAGACGGAGAAATTCCGCATCACGAGAATTTCCTGTCAGATGACAGATCTAGGAAGTACGCGGTTGTCTTTGATGCGGGGAGTTCGGGTAGTAGAATGCATGTGTATTGTTTCGATAAGGATCTATAGATCCTGCATATAAGGAATGAACTCAAACTATTCTAGCAAGTTCTAAGTGTGTGTGCTATAAGTGCACCTTATAGCGCACACACTATTCAAGGAGACTAGACTTGGATATCAAGGAGACTAGACTTGGATATCGAAGAAACTAGACTTGCAACTAGTGATGTGCAAGGTTTGATCAAGCCCTTGTCACTATGTGTATCATTATCATTTGTCGAAGAAAGGAAAGAAACATAAGGCACCTCAAAAGAATTCAAGGAATTCAAGCAATAACGACAAGGAGTTCTTCTCTACCTCAGTCGTCTCGGGAAGACCAAAAGTAAGATTGAGCATGATTGCAGACTAAGGTAAGTCTTGTACTACTTTCTTTAATTGATTTTATCATTACTCTATAGTAGCTTGATTTTGATAATTAAGGGTAGTATCCCTGGTGTGGGATCCCTCATGACTTGGACCATTATCCCTGGTGCGGGAGTCCAAATTTTTTGTTTGGTTGATCATTATCCCTATGGGAGGCCAGATTTCTTATTTCATTATTAAAGGGATATTATCCCTGGTACGGAAGCCCATTTGTGTTGATTGGTTAGTATCCTAGTACAGGAGGCCATTTTGATTGTTATCCCTACGGAAGGTCATCTTGGTTATTATCCTAGAACGGAGTCCAGCATAATTGATCCAGAAATGGATCTAGGAGCTTGATGGGGCTCAGAAAGGCCTAAAAATAAAAGTTCTCAGAATGGCTTCAAAATGGGCGTGTGTGTAGGCCTCATTGATACAAACACAGCACAACTTGAACGAGCTCAAATGGACGTCGTATTCTCCAGATATCGCAATCTGTTCGCTTTGCCAAACATGCAAAAAGTCAAGGAAAAGTCAACCATGTCAAATTCAATGTTGACATCATCACACATCATGATGATGTCATCATGCTGATGTGGCATCACCAGGAGGTGACATGTGTCACTCAGTTTCGTCACTTTTGGGATGAGTTGGCACTATACGAACTTGACACGTGTCACCATAAGGATGACATGTGGCAGTCAGTACAGTGACGTGGCTCAATGACAGATGGACTGGGCGTATGGACTGTTGACGTGTCAGACAGGTGGCAGGGTGACTGGGCATACAGATTGATGATGTGGTCCAATCCTGGGTCACCACGTGGCACCCTGCGAATGCCCAATGACAGTTTGGTAAAGAAATTGTTAGGTCGGGGGTTCGAACCTCAGACCTCCTCGGGCGCCAACGACTTTACAAGTCGATGTGGGAAATTTGGAACCCTGCACCATATGCAGCGGTTGTTGATGATTGCAGCGTCGTGTGACATTCTCCAGGTCGTTCTCCTATGGACTGAGTTGAGTCGATCTGTGAGAAGGCCCATGTGATGTGTGTATCGTTCTCCTCTAGACTGAGTTGAGACGATGTGTGCCCATATGTTGGGGGTGTCCATGTGATGGGTATGCGTCAGATTCTGGATTGAGTTGTTATGATGTGTGGTCTCTTGTCTACTCCTCTGGACTGACTTGAGATTACTTGAGATGGTCTCCTGCCTTGTACTCCTTTGGACTGAGTTGAGTCGGCTTGAGATGGTCTTCTGCCTTGTACTCCTATGGACTTAGTTGAGTCGGCTTGAGATGGCTCTCCAGATGGTACTCCTGTGGACTCAGTTGAGTGATCTGTTAAGAGTGATGTCCCTATGGCTGAGCACAGGTGGACGTGTCCCTAGTTGCTGAGCACTAGAGGATCTAAGATCCCTTGTTATATTGTCAGAGAGTGAGACTTTGGTAAAACCCTAATTATGTTGTGAAGGGTACAAGTCGGCCCCATCATGTGAAAGANAAATAAAGAGTGAATCCCCATTGTGGATTACACTCACTTGTCATCTTATAATTTCAAAAGTTGTGGTCTGAAATTATGAGGATTGCAATTCGCTCTTCTCTAGGAGCTAGATTTCTCAGTCATAGAAGCACCCTTTTGTGTGCTAGTTCTAGTGGTGGATGGTGGATCTTATCTTGGTAGTATAGCAAAGGATTTTTGAGTTTTCCCCTTGACTGAGAAGGGTTTTCCCAGGATACTTCTTGTGTTCTTCTGCATGGTTATTCTTCTTTTGATCTTGGTAATTGCAACACTTGTGTATGGTGTTGTTGCATTTGTTTATGGTTCAAGTACATGTCAAATGAAATAAACCTCATACTTGAGCCCAACATAGAGAAAATTTAACATGGTATCAGAGCAGACCTAAAGATGACTATGTGCACATTAAGTGAAGACACATCTATTGTTTTCATACCCCTGTTGTTGCAAATAAAGGACCGGAACCCCACTTAATTTATGTGGTGAACAACTCGGTTGGTCGTAGGCCTATCAGACTTGGTCGAACTTTGTTTAAGGTGGTTAAGGAGAAGCCCCTCTAGGGTTTCCGCAAAAGAAGCCCTAACAGCAGACCTACCACAGACTTAAAACCTCGGACAAGATTCTCGTCTCGGTGGAATCCATTTTCTTTCACAAAATTGGAAATTTATGTCTCGAAACGAGTATTATAATTTGCTTGTCGTTAAATCGATCGAGTTGGAGTCTGCGGAGGGGTGATTGCAGACCTTCAAAGCTTCATTGAATACCCAGATCCATTATCATCCGGGCTCATCCCTAGAACTGGAGAATCAACATCTGTCATCCGACGGACAGGAGACAGATCTCAAGGAGAAGATGAAGAGAATGCGACAGGAGACGATGACGAAAAATGTGTATAGGTACAACGGTGTTATCTTCGTCGTTTCCGTTCCTCTTCTTCTCATGTCGTTTGTATTGTTGCTCATGCCCCGGGTTCCCGTCGAGATGAATTCCATGTTGCAAGACAGAGAAATTTCGCATCACGAGAATTTCCCGTCAGATGACAGATCTAGGAAGTACGCGGTTGTCTTTGATGTGGGGAGTTCGGGTAGCAGAATGCATGTGTATTGTTTCGATAAGGATCTACAGCTCCTGTATATAAGGAATGAACTCGAACTATTCCAGCAAGTTCTAAGTGTGTGTGCTATAAGTGCACCTTATAGCGCACACACTATTAAAGGAGACTAGACTTGGATATCAAGGAGACTAGACTTGGATATCGAAGAGACTAGACTTGCAGTTAGTGATGTGCAAGGTTTGATCAAGACCTTGTCACTATGTGTATCATTATCCTTTGTGGAAGAAAGGAAAACAACATAAGGCACCTCAAAAGAAGTCAAAGAATGCAAACAAGAACAGCGAGGAGTTCTTATCTACCTCAGTCTTCTCGGGAAGACCAAAAGCAAGATTGAGCATGATTGCAGACTAAGGTAAGTCTTGTACTACTTTCTTTAATTGATTTTATCATTACTCTATAGTAGCTTGCTTTTTATAATGAAGGGTATTATCCCTGGTGTGGGAGCCCTCGTGACTTGGACCATTATCCCTGGTGCGGGAGTCCAAAATTTTTATTTGATTGGTCATTATCCCTACGAGAAGCCAGATTTCTTATTTCATTATTGAAGGGCTATTATCCCTGGTAAGGGAGCCCATTTGTGTTGGTTGGTTATTATCCTAGTACAAGAGGCCATTTTAATTGTTATCCCTACGGGAGGTCATCTTGGTTATTATCCTAGTATGGGAGGCCAACATAAAACTGTAGAGACAGTAGAGAACCTAAGAAGACATGGGATGTCTCTAGGTTAGCAAAACAGGAAAAGAAATATTTTCATCCTTTCGACTTCAAAGGGAGTCACTTGACTCAGAGAGAGTCAAACTATTTGAGAAAAAGGAAGAGACAATACCTTCTCCCCTTCAGCAGTTCAAAGGGAGATGGTTATTGATCCAGTTGATCTTGTAACTCCAGCTCATGATTCCCAGAGACATTGGTAGTAGGCAGGGAGAAGCCTACACAGGCTCAACAAACTCTGTTGGAGGCAAAGGGACATGCATCTCCTCGTGATACATTCCGAGAGAGCAAGAGACCACATAGATGTTCGAGCTATGTTTCAACTATGAGCCACATCATTGATACGAAACCTTATTGTCATGGAGAAGCAGCAGGACAACAGTTTTGGCACGATGCCACGACTGAAGAGTATCAATCCATTATGAAGAATAATCTGTGGATCTATAAGATCAAACATGAAGCTAATGGAAGTGTCAAAAAGTACAAAGCGATATTTGTGGCTAGAAGATTCTCTTAGGTGGAGGGAATAGATTATGAGGAGACATTTTGCACTTGTTTCCCAAATACACTTCCATCTATACGATTATTGATCTTATAATATCCATGGGTTGGAGACTACATCTGATGGATGTAAAGACAAGCCTTTCTCAATGGTGACATTGAGGAAGAAGTTTACATCGAGCTGCCAGATGGATTTGTGACACATGAGAAGCAGTCTCATGTATGCACGTTGAATAAAGCCATGTATGGACTAATGCAGGAACATCATGCTTGGTATGAGATACTTGATGACTTTGGGCTTCAACAAGAGTGTTGTTGATCCAAACCTATACTACAACACTGTTGGTGATGAGTGCCTGATTTTTGGTCCTATATGATTCTGAAAGCCTTACTGTTGAATGCAATTGTGCATTAGATTCTGAATTTGAGATGAAGGACCTTGGTATGATGCACTACCTATTGGACTAGAAGTATGGCAGAGGACTGGTGAGATTTTCCTGAGTCAAGGAAAATATACAGTGGAGATATTCGAGATGATGGATTGCAAATCCATGCCTACACCAATGGTGATGAACTTGAAGAAGATGAACGAGGCTTCCTCCTATTCAGGTGAGATTTATCCACATATTTACAGATAGCTGATTGGATCATTGATGTATCTGGTCAACACCAGACCTGATATATGCTATGTAGTGAATGTATTCAGCCAGTTCATGAGTCAGTCGAGACAGACATACTGGATAGCAGTGAAGCATTGAGATATCTACAAGGCACAGTTGGTTATGCCCTGAGATATGCCTTCGGTGTATACATGACATTGTAGGGATATTCTGATATAGACTGGGCAGGGAGAGCAGTGGACCAGAAGAGCACATCTGATTGTTGTTTTACTTTGTGATTAGCCATGGTTTCCTGGTGCAAAACGAAACAAACTTGTATAGATTTGAGTACCACAGAAGTAGAGTACATTGCATTATGTGTGGCATTCCACAAAGCAGTGAGGCTTCAAAAGCTCCTTACAGAATTATTTGGACATGAGATGGATTCCACCATTATGCATTGCGATAACCAGAGCTGTGTAAATTTCTCTGAGAATCCTGTGTTTAACGATAAATTGAAACACATTGAGATATGGTGTAGAGGAAAGAAATACATGTGCAGTACCTTTCTACACACAAGCAGGTTGCAGATGTCTTCACCAAACCGCTTGCCAAGACGAAGTTCGAGTACTTTTGTGAGAGAGTTGGCCTGGTGGAGAATGTCTCCCTAGCTGAGAGGGAGTGTTGATGATTGCAGCGTCGTGTGACATTCTCTGTGTCATTATCCTCTGGACTGAGTTGAGTCGATCTGTGAGAGGGCCCATGTGATGGGTGTCTCGTTCTCCTCTGGAGTGAGTTGAGACAATGTGTGCCCATGTGTTGGGTGTTCCCATGTGATTGGTGTGCGTCAGACTCTGGACAGATTTGTTATGACGTGTGGTCTCTTGTCTACTCCTCTGGACTGAGTTGAGATGACTTGAGATGGTCTCCTTCCTCTTACTCCTCTAGACTGAGTTGAGTCGGCTTGATATGGTCTCCTGCCTTGTACTCCTATGGACTTAGTTGAGTCACCTTGAGATGGCTCTCCAGATGGTACTTCTTTGGACTCAGTTGAGTGATCTGTTGAGAGTGGCGTCCCTGTGGCTGAGCACAGGTGGACGTGTCCCTAGGGGTTGAGCACTATAGGATGTGACATCCCTTGCTANCCATGTGAAAGATAATTAATATTGTGTAATTATTAATTATATTATTAAGTTGTACATGTCGGCCCTATTGTGCCAATAGACACATCATTTGATGTGATAGGTTTTGTATAAATAAAGAGTGAATCCCTATTGTGGATTACACTCACTTGTCATCTCATAATTTCATAAGTTATGGTCTGAAATTATGAGGATTGCAATTCACTCTTCTCTAGGAGCTAGCTTTCTCAGTCATAGCAGCACCCTTCTGTGTGCTAGTTTTGGTGGTGGATGGTGGATCTTCTCTTGGCAGTATAGCAAAGGATTGTTTGTTTTTTCCCTTGATTGAGAAGGGTTTTCCGAAGATACTTCTTGTGTTCTTGTGCATGGTTATTCTTCTTATGATCTTGGTAATTACAGCACTTGTGTATGGTGTTGCTACATTTGTTTATGGTTCACGTACATGCTAAATGAAATAACCCTCATACGTGAGCCCAACATAGAGAAAATTCAACATGGTATCAGAGCAGACCTGAAGATGACTATGTGCACAGTAAGTGAAGGCACATCTATTGTTGTCATACCCCTATTTTTGCAAAGAAAGGACCGGACCCCCACTTAATTTATGTGGTGAAGAACCTGGCTGGCCGCAGGCCTATCAGACTTGGCCAAACTTTGTTTAAGGTGGTTAAGGAGAATTCCCTCTAGTGTTGTCGCTGAAGACTCCCTAAAAAAAGACCTACCACCAACATAAAACCTCAAACAAGAATCTCGTCTCGGTTGAATCCATTTTCTGTCACAAAATTGGAAATTTATGTCTGGAAACGAGTATTATAATTCCCTTGTCGTTAAATCGGTCGAGATGGAGTCTGCGGATGGGGGATTGCAGGCCTTCAAGGCGCCAATGAATACCCAGATTCGTTATCGTTCGAGCTCATCCCTAGATCTGGAGAATCAACATCTGTCATTCGACGGAGAGGAGATAGATCTCGAGGAGAAGATGCAGAGAATGCGGTAGCAGACGGTGACGGAAAAGATGTACAGGTACAGGAGCGTTATCTTCGTCGTCTTCATTCCTCTTCTTCTCGTGTTGTTTGTATTGTTGCTCATGCCCCGGGTTCCCATCAAGATCAATTCCATGTTGCAAGACGGATAAATTCCACATCACGAGAATTTCCCGTCGGATGACAGATCTAGGAAGTACGTGGTTGTCTTTGATGCGGGGAGTTCGGGTAGCATAATGCATGTGTATTGTTTCGATAAGGATCTATAGCTCCTGCATATAAGGAATGAACTCAAACTATTCCAGCAAGTTCTAAGTGTGCGTGTTATAAGTGCACCTTATAGAACACACACTATTCAAGGAGACTAGACTTGGATATCGAGGAGACTAGAGTTGGATGTCAAGGAGACTAGACTTGGATATGGAGGAGACTAGACTTGCAGCTAGTGATGTGCAAGTTTTGATCAAGCCCTTGTAACTATGTGTATCATTATCATTTGTAGAAGAAAGGAAAGAAACATAAGGCACCTCAAAAGAAGTCAAGGAATGTAAGCAAGAAGGAGGAGTAGTTCTTCTCTACCTCAGTCTTCTTGGGAAGACCAAAAGCAAGATTGAGCATGATTGCAGACTAAGGTAAGTCTTGTACTACTTTCTTTAATTGATTTTATCATTACTTTGTAGTAGCTTGATTTTGATAATGAAGGGAAGTATCCCTGGTGTGGGATCCCTCATGACTTGTACCATTATCCCTAGTGCGGGAGTCCAAATTTTTTGTTTGGTTGGTCATTATCCCTACAGGAGGCCAGATTTCTTATTTCATTATTGAAGGGATATTATACCTGGTACGGGAGCCCATTTGTGTTGGTTGGTTAGTATCCTAGTACAGGAGGCCATTTTGATTGTTATCCCTACAGAAGTTCATCTTGGTTATTATCCTAGTATGGGAGTCCAGCATAATTAATCCAAAAATGGATCTAGGAGCTTGATGGGGCTCAGAAAGGCCTAAAATAAAAGTTCTCAGAATGGATTCAAAACGAACGTGTGCGTAGGCCTCGTCAATACGAATACAATGCAACTTGAGCGGGCTCAAACGGACGTCGTATTCTCCAGATATCGTGATTTGTTCTCTTTGTCAAACATGCAAAAGAAAAGTCAACCATGTCAAAGTCAACCCTGACATCAGCATGTGAGACAGGTGACGTCAGCACACGTCAGGATGATGTCATAATGTTGACGTGGCGTCACCAGGAGGTGACACGTGTCACTCAGTTTCGTCACTTTTGGGATGAGTTGGCACTGTACGGACTTGACACGTGTCACCGTAGGATGACAAGTGGCAGTCAGTACAGTGACATGGCCCAATGACAGATGGATTGGGCATACAGACTGTTAACATGTCAGACAGGTGGTAGGTTGACTGGGCGTACGGATTGATGATGTGGTCAAATCTTGGGTCGCCACATGGCCCAATCGAGTGGTGCCACATGGCACCCTACGGATGCCCAATGACAGTTGGGTAAAAAAATTGTCAGGTCGGGGGTTCGAACCTCCGACCTCCTCGGGCGCCAACGACTTTACAACTAGGTGCTAACCATTCGGTCTATGGTTGTTTCTTGTTGGATATTTGGCGCATTATTGATATGTGTTGACAGTGGCATTCAACCGCGAGCTAGTATCCAGGACCAATGAACTGGAATGTGGTGTGGAGTTTGGGGGCATGGTTACATGGCCCATGCCATGAGACCAAGGGTTGTCAAACAGGGGGTGCGTGAAGGACTAGGGATTAGCCCGTGGATTCGAGGATTCACCATATGACCAGCGCCGATTGTTAAGGGGGCGAGCGTGCAGGGGTTAGACCATGGTTCCACCAATTGCGCATGCGAGTAGGTGTTAGCAAAGGAGGGGCCAGCGCGCAACCCCTTGGGGGATGGAGCTTGGCCACATGACCCATATGACCCTGAAATAGGTGCACGTGCCTAGGTCAAAGGGGATTATCCCAATATATGTGCAAAAAGTGGTTTTTAAACCATATTATAGTGATTTTCAATGATTTTTGGGGCAGTTTTGGAGATTTTTGGCCAATATTGGGGGATATTGGGTCCTTTTTGAGGCCAGATCTTGGGGGGAAGTTGGGAGATGGTTACCAAATTCAGATCTATATAAACCAGGGCTTTTTGGAGCCATAGGAGGAAAATCAAAGTAGGTTTATGCTGAATATTTTCCAAGCCAAAGTCATTTTTATGCAGAGAAGCTATTGAGGAGCACACCTTTGTGGGCCATTTCTGGGAGCTCCGGTCATCCAATTTCAGTGTCGTTTATTTTGTTGGGTTCTAGAGATCTGGTAGAATAAGACCAGATCTGTTTTGTATCATTTTGGCACTTCTTTGATTTACCTATAAAGCTTTGAACATAAATAAGAAAGCCTCACCAACTGAGACAAAGGCTCAGAGACGTAAGCGCGATTGTCAAACTCCGTTATCACTTTGGTGTTCTATGGTTTGTTGTTCTTCTTGATTTATTTCAGATCTGTATATGTGCATATGGCTGTGATGTTTCTTTTATAATTCTTCCTCTTTCATTCAGCTTCCTAATTGGTTAATTAACACATGCTTAATAACTCAACCATTGTAATTTAAAAAATCTTTTTGATCAAGTGGTATCAGAGCTAGTTGACGTTTGGATTTGAGTTTTGAATGTTAACTAGAGAAAATATACATCGTGGTGAAGGCAAAATTGTTGAAGAGAATCCATTGATTGGATTGAGAAAGAGAACTTCTCAAAGCGAGAAGATGGCATCAGAAGAGGGACTTTCTCAGGATGAGAAAGAGTTTTGAAAAACTTTATTCGCCATGTCGGAGATGATGAAGGTTTTGTATGATGATTACTTGGAATGGAAGAGATGGAATCTGGGTGAATCTTCAAAGGGAAAAAGTGAATAAGGAGAGGATCCTCCTCAAATTCCTCCTTCACCTCCATCTTCACCTCCTTCTTCTCCTTCTTCTTCAAGTTCAAGTTCTAAATCCAACGCAAAGAAACATGTCCAAAAATATAAGAATGAAATGCCTTTATTAAAACTTGATGTTA
>JASDQU010736739.1:157698-173882 GCA_032191745.1 Picea mariana | reverse complement strand
GAAAATCTGTCTCTGTGTGTATTTTATGTGTGACTGGTGATCTTTACTCTTACTGTCCATATGTTGTATGATTGGTTGATGACACATGAAGAAATCTTAATAATTATTTAAAAGGCATAAAATTGTTTAAGCTTATAAACAACTGATTCACCCCCCCTCTCAGTTGTTCTAGTATTTCCAACAATTAATTATATTATTAAGTTGTACAGGTCGGCCCTATTGTGCCAATAGAAACATCATTTGATGTGATAGGTTTTGTATAAATAAGGAGTGAATCCCCATTGTGGATTACACTCACGTGTCATCTTATAATTTCAAAAGTTGTGGTCTAAAATTATGAGGATTGCAATTCGCTCTTCTCTAGGAGCTAGATTTCTCAGTCATAGCAGCGCCCTTTTGTGTGCTAGTTCTGGTGGTGGATGGTGGATCTTCTCTTGGCAGTATAGCAAAAGATTTTTGAGTTTTTCCCTTGATTGAGAAGGGTTTTCCCATGATACTTCTTGTGTTCTTCTGCATGGTTATTCTTCTTGTGATATTGGTAATTGCAGCACTTGTGTATGGTGTTGTTGCATTTGCTTATGGTTCAAGTACATGCTAAATGAAATAAACCTCATACTTGAGCCCAACATAGAGAAAATTCAACATGGTATCAGACCAGACATGAAGATGACTATGTGCACATTAAGTGAAGACACATCTATTGTTTTCATACACCTATTGTTCCAAATAAAGGACCGGAACCCCACTTAATTTATGTGGTGAAGAACTCAGTTGATCGCATGCCTATCAGACTTGGCCGAACTTTGTTTAAGGTGGTTAAGGAGAAGCCACTCTAGTATTGTCGCAAAATAATCCCTAACAGCAGACCTACCATGGACTTAAAACCTCAAACAAGATTCTCGTCTCAGTTGAATCCATTTTCTTTCACAAAATTGGAAATTTATGTCTCGAAATGAGTATTATAATTCCCTTGTCATTAAATTGGTCGAGTTGGAGTATGCGGAGGGGTGATTGCAGGCCTTCAAGGAGTCATTGGATACCCAAATCTGTTATCGTTCGGGCTCATCCCTAGAACTGGAGTATCAACATCTGTCACCTGATGGAGAGGAGATAGATCTCGAGGAGAAGATGAAGAGAATGCGGCAGGAGACGGTGACGAAAAATATGTACAGGTACAAGGGCATTATCTTTGTCGTTTCCGTTCCTCTTCTTCTCACGTCGTTTATATTTTTGTTCATGCCCCGATTTCCCATCAAGATGAATTCCATGTTGCAAGACGGAGAAATTTCGCATCACGAGAATTTCATGTCGGATGACAGATCTAGGAAGTACGCGGTTGTCTTTGATGCGGGCAGTTCGGGTAGCAGAATGCATGTGTATTGTTTCAATAAGGATCTACAGCGCCTGCATATAAGGAATGAACTCCAACTATTCCAGCAAGTTCTAAGTGTGTGTGCTATAAGTGCACATTATAGCGCACACATTATTCAAGGAGACTGGACTTGGATATCGAAGAGACTAGACTTGCAGCTAGTGATGTGAAAGGTTTGATCAAGCCCTTATCACTATGCGTGTCATTATCCTTTGTGGAAGAAAGGAAAGCAACATAAAGCACCTCAAAAGAAGTCAAGGAATGCAAGCAAGAACGACGAGGAGTTCTTCTCTACCTCAGTCTTATCGAGAAGACCAAAAGAAAGATTGAGCATGATAGCAGACTAAGGTAAGTCTTGTACTACTTTCTTTAATTGATTTTATCATTACTCTATAGTAGCTTGCTTTTTATAATGAAGGGTATTATCCCCGGTGTGGGAGCCCTCATGACTTGGACCATTATCCATGTTGTGGAAGTCCAAATTTTTTATTTGGTTGGTCATTATCCCTACGAGAGGCCATATTTCTTATTTCATTATTGAACGGCTATTATCCCTAGTAAGGGAGCCCATTTGTGCTGGTTGGTTATTATCCTAGTACAGGAGGCCATTTTGATTGTTATCCCTACGGGAGGTCATCTTGGTTATTATCCTAGTACGGGGGGGCAGCATAAAACTGTAGAGACAATAGAGGACCTGAGAAGACATGGGATGTCTCCAGGTTAGCAACACATGAAAAGGAATATTTTCATCCTTTCGACTTCAGAGGGAGTCAAACTATTTGAGAAGAAGGAAGAGACAATACCTTCTCCCCTTGAGTAGTTCAAAGGGAGACAGTTATTGATCCAGTTGATCCAGTTGATCTTGTAACTCCAGCTGATGATTCCCAGAGACACAGGCAGTAGGCCAAGAGAATCCTACACGGGCTCGACAAACTATGTTGGACACAGAGGGACATGCACCTCCTTGTGATAGATTCCGAGAGAGAAAGATACCACATAGATTTTCGAGCTATGATTCAGCTATGAGCCACATCATTGATAGTAAACCTTCTTGTCATGGAGAAGCAGTAGGACAGCAGTTTTGGCAAGATGCCACGACCGAAGAGTATCAGTCCACTATGAAGAATGATGTGTGGATCTATAAGATCAAACATGCAGCTAATGGAAGTGTCAAAAAGTACAAAGCGATATTTGTGGCTAGAAGATTCTCTCAGGTGGAGGGAATAGATTATGAGGAAACATTTGCTCTTGTTTCCCAAATACATTTCCATCTATATGATTATTGATCTTATAACATCCATGGGTTGGAGACTACATCTGATGGATGTAAAGACAAGCCTTTCTCAATGGTGAGATTGAGGAAGAAGTTTGCATCGAGCTACCACATGGATTCGTGACACATGAGAAGCAGTCTCATGTATGCACGTTGAAGAAAGGCATGTATGGACTATTGCAGAAACATCATGCTTGGTATGAGATACTTGATGAGTTTGGGATTCAACAAGAGTGTTGTTGATCCAAACCTATACTACAACATTGTTGGTGACGAGTGCCTAATTTTTGGTCCTGTATGATTCTGAAAGCCTTACTGTTGAATACAATTGTGCATTAGCTTCTGAATTTGAGATGAAGGACCTTGGTATGATGCACTACTTATTGGACTAGAAGTATGGCAGAGGATTGATGATATTTTCATGAGTCAAGGAAAATATACAATGGAGATATTCGGGATGATGGACTGCAAATCCATGCCTACACCAATGGTGATGAACTTGAAGAAGATGAACAAGGCTTCCTCCAATTTAGGTGAGATTGATCCACATCTTTATAGACAGTTGATTGGATCAATGATGTATCTGGTCAACACCAGACCTATATATGTTATGTAGTGAATGTACTCAGTCGGTTAATGAGTCAGTCAAGATAGACACACTGGATAGCAATGAAGCATGTGTTGAGATATCTACAAGGCACAGTTGGTTATGGCCTGACATATGTCTCCAGTGTAGACATGAGATCGTAGGGATATTCTGATGTAGACTGGCCAGGGAGAGCAGTGGACCGGAAGAGCACATCTAATTGTTGTTTTACTTTGTGATTAGCCATGTTTCCTGGTGTAGAAGGAAACAAACTTGTATAGATTTGAGTACCACAGAAGTAGAGTACATTGCATTATGCGTGGCATTCCACGAAGTAGTGAGGCTTCAAAAGCTCCTTGCAGACTTATTTGGACATGATATGGATTCCATCGTTATCCATTGCGATAACCAGAGTTGTGTCAATCTCTCTGAGAATCCTTTGTTTAATGATAAATCGTAACACATTGAGATATGGTGCAGAGGAAAGTAGTACATGTGTAGTACCTTTCTACACACAAGCAGGTTACAGATGTCTTCACCAAACTGCTTGTCCGGATGAAGTTTGAGTACTTCTGTGAGAGACTTGGCCTGGTGGAGAATGCCTCCCTAGATGAGAGGGAGTGTTGATGATTGCAGCGTCGTGTGACATTCTATGTGTCATTCTCCTCTGGACTGAGTTGAGTCGATCTGTGAGAGGGCCCATGTGATGAGTGTGTCGTTCTCCTCTGGATTGAGTTGAGATGATGTGTGCCCATGTGTTGGGTGTGCGTCAAACTCTGGACAGATTTGTTATGAGGTGTGGTCTCCTGTCTACTCCTCTAGACTGAGTTGAGATGACTTGAGATGGTCTCCTTCCTTTTACCCCTCTGGACCGAGTTGAGTCGGCTTGAGATGGTCTCCTGCCTTGTACTCCTATGGACTTAGTTGAGTCGGCTTGAGATGGCTCTCCAGATGGTACTCTTGTGGACTCAGTTGAGTGATCTGTTGAGAGGGGCATCCTTGTGGCTGAGCATAGGTGGACGTGTCCCTAGTGGATGAGCACTATATAATGTGATATCCCTTGCTATATTGTCAGAGAGTGAGACTTTGGTAAAACCCTAATTATGTTGTGAAGGGGACAAGTCGGCCCCACCATGTGAAAGATAATTAATATTGTGTAATTATTAATTATATTATTAAGTTGTACATGTCAACCCTATTGTACCAATAGACACATCATTTGATGTGATAGGTTTTGTATAAATAAAGAGTGAATCCCCATTGTGGATTACAATCACTTGTCATCTCATAATTTCATAAGTTGTGGTCTGAAATTATGAGGATTGCAATTCGCTCTTCTCTAGGAGCTAGCTTTCTCAGTCATAGCAGCACCCTTCTATGTCATAGTTTTGGTGGTGGATGGTGGATCTTCTCTTGGCAGAATAGCAAAGGATTGTTTGGTTTTTCCCTTGATTGAGAAGGGTTTTCCCATGATACTTCTTGTGTTCTTGTGCATGGTTATTCTTCTTATGATCTTGGTAATTGCAGCACTTGTGTATGGTGTTGCTCCATTTGTTTATGGTTCAAGTACATGTTAAATGAAATAAACCTCATACGTGAGCCCAACATAGAGAAAATTCAACATGGTATTAGAGAAGACATGAAGATGACTATGTGCACAGTAAGTGAAGACACATCTATTGTTGTCATACCCCTATTTTTGCAAAGAAAGGATCGGACGCCCACTTACTTTCTATGGTGAAGAACCTAGCTAGTTGCAGGCCTATCAGACTTGGCCAAACTTTGTTTAAGGTGGTTAAGGAGAATCCCCTCTAGGGTTGCCGCGGAAGACGCCCTAATAGAAGACCTACCATGGACTTAAAACCTCAAACAATATTCTCGTCTCGGTTGAATCCACTTTCTGTCACAAAATTGGAAATTTATGTCTGGAAACAAGTATTATAATTCCCTTGTCGTTAAATCGATCGAGATGGAGTCTACGGATGGGGGATTACAGTCCTTCAAGGCACCATTGAATACCCAGATCTGTAATCATTTGAGCTCACCCCTAGAGCTGGAGAATCAACATATGCCATTCGACGGAGAGGAGATAGATCTCGAGGAGAAGATGAAGAGAATGCAGTAGCAGACGGTGATGGAAAATATNCTCTTCTTATCATGTCGTTTGTATTGTTTCTCATGCCTTGGGTTCCCATCAAGATTAATTCCATGTTGCAAGACGAAGAATTCCGCATCACGAGAATTTCACATTGGATGACAGATCTAGGAAGTATGCGGTTGTCTTTGATGTGGGGAGTTCAGGTAGTAGAATGCATGTGTATTGTTTCGATAAGGATCTACAGCTCCTGCATATAAGGAATGAACTCAAACTATTCCAGCAAGTTCTAAGTGTGTGTGCTATAAGTGCACCTTATAGCACACACACTATTCAAGGAGACTAGACTTGGATATCAAGGAGACTAGACTTGGATATCAAAGAAACTAGACTTGCAACTAGTGATGTGCAAGGTTTGATCAAGCCCTTGTCACTGTGTATCATTATCATTTGTCGAAGAAAGGAAAGAAACATAAGGCACCTCAAAATAATTCAAGGAATGCAAGCAAGAATGACAAGTAGTTCTTCTCTACCTTAGTCGTCTCAGGAAGACCAAAAGCAAGATTGAGCATGATTGCAGACTAAGGTAAGTCTTGTACTACTTTCTTTAATTGATTTTATCATTACTCTGTAGTAGCTTGATTTTGAAAATTAAGGGTAGTATCCCTGGTGCGGGGTCTTGTACTACTTTCTTTAATTGATTTTATCATTACTCTGTAGTAGCTTGATTTTGAAAATTAAGGGTAGTATCCCTGGTGCGGGATCCCTCATGACTTGGACCATTATCCCTGGTGCGGGAGTCCAAATTTTTTGTTTGGTTGATCATTATCCCTACGGGAGGCCAGATTTCTTATTTCATTATTGAAGGGATATTATCCCTGGTACGGGAGCCCATTTGTGTTAATTCATTAGTATCCTAGTACAGGGGGCCATTTTGATTGTTATCCCTACGGAAGGTCATCTTGGTTATTATCCTAGTACGGGAGTCCAGCATAATTGATCCAGAAATGGATTTAGGAGCTTGATGGGGCTCAGAAAGGCCTAAAAATAAAAGTTCTCAGAATGGCTTCAAAACGGGCGTGTGTGTAGGCCTCATTGATACGAACACAACGCAACTTGAACGGGCTCAAATGGATGTCGTATTCTCCAAATATCGTGATCTGTTCGCTTTGCCAAACATGCAAAAAGTCAAAGAAAAGTCAACCATGTCAAAGTCAATGCTGACATCATCACACATCATGATAACATCATCATGCTGATGTGGCATCACCAGGAGGTGACATGTGTCACTCAGTTTCGTCACTTTCGAGATGAGTTGGCACTCTACGAACTTGACACGTGTCACCGTAAGGATGACATGTGGCAGTCAATACAGTGACGTCTCCAATGACAGATGGACTGGGCGTACAGACTGTTGATGTGTCAGACAGGTGGCAGGGTGACTAGGCGTATGGATTGATGATGTGGTCCAATCCTGGGTCGCCACGTGGCACCCTGAGAATGCCCAATGACAGTTGGGTAAAGAAATTGTTAGGTCGTGGGTTCGAACCTCAGACCTCCTCAGGCGCCAATGACTTTACAAGTCAATGTGGGAAATTCGAAACCCTGCACCATATGCAGCAGTTGTTGATGATTGCAGCATCGTGTGACATTCTCTAGGTCATTCTCCTATGGAATGAGTTGAGTCGATCTGTGAGAAGGCCCATGTGATGGGTGTGTCATTCTCCTCTGAACTGAATTGAGATGATGTGTGCCCATATGTTGGGGGTGTCCATGTGATGGGTATGCGTTAGACTCTGGATTGAGTTGTTATGATGTGTGGTCTCTTGTCTACTCCTCTGGACTGAGTTGAGATGACTTGAGATGGTACTTCTTGTGTTCTTCTGCATGGTTATTCTTCTTGTGATCTTGGTAATTGCAGCACTTGTGTATGATGTTGTTGCATTTGTTTATGGTTCAAGTACATGCTAAATGAAATAAACTTCATACTTGATCCCAACATAGAGAAAATTCAACATGGTATCAGAGCAAACCTGAAGATGACTATGTGCACATTAAGTGAAGACACATCTATTGTTTTCATACCGTTGTTGTTGCAAATAAAGGACCGGAACCCCACTTAATTTATGTGGTGAAGAACTTGGTTGGTCATAGGCCTATCAGACTTGGTTAAACTTTGTTTAAGGTGGTTAAGGAGAAGCCCCTCTAGGGTTTCCGCAAAAGAAGCCCTAACAGAAAACCTACCACGGACTTAAAACCTCGGACAAGATTCTCGTCTCGGTTGAATCCATTTTCTTTCACAAAATTGGAAATTTATGTCTCGAAACGAGTATTATAATTCGCTTGTCGTTAAATCGGTCAAGTTGGAGTCTGTGGAGGGGTGATTGCAGGACTTCAAGGCTTCATTGAATACCTAGATCCATTATCGTCCGGGCTCATCCCTAGAACTGGAGAATCAACATCTGTCATCTGATGGAGAGGAGACAGATCTCAAGGAGAAGATGAAGAGAATGCAACAGGAGACGGTGACGAAAAATATGTACAGGTACAAGGGTGTTATCTTCGTCGTTTCCGTTCCTCCTCTTCTCATGTCATTTGTATTGTTGCTCATGCCTCGAGTTCCTGTCGAGATGAATTCCATGTTGCAAGACGGAAAAATTTCGCATCACGAGAATTTCTTGTCAGATGACAGATCTAGGAAGTACGCGGTTGTCTTTGATGCAGGGAGTTCGGGTAGCAGAAAGCATGTGTATTGTTTCGATAAGGATCTACAGCTCATGTATATAAGGAATGAACTCGAACTATTCCAGCAAGTTCTAAGTGTGTGTTCTATAAGTGCACCTTATAGCGCACACACTACTCAAGGAGACTAGACTTGGATATCAAGGAGACTAGACTTGGATATCGAAGAGACTAGACTTGCAGTTAGTGATGTGCAAGGTTTGATCAAGCCCTTGTCACTATGTGTATCATTATCCTTTGTGGAAGAAAGGAAAACAACATAAGGCACCTCAAAAGAAGTCAAAGAATGCAAATAAGAACGGCGAGGAGTTCTTCTCTACCTCAGTCTTCTCGGGAACACCAAAAGCAAGATTGAGCATGATTGCAAACTAAGGTAAGTCTTGTACTACTTTCTTTAATTGATTTTATCATTACTCTATAGTAGCTTGCTTTTTATAATTAAGGGTATTATCCCTGGTGTGGGAGCCCTCATGACTTGGACCATTATCCATGGTGCGGGAGTCCAAATTTTTTATTGGATTGGTCATTATCCCTACGAGAAGCCAGATTTCTTATTTCATTATTGAAGGGATATTATCCCTGGTAAGGGAGCCCATTTGTGTTGGTTGGTTATTATCCTAGTACAGGAGGCCATTTTAATTGTTATCCCTATGGAAGGTCATCTTGGTTATTATCCTAGTATGGGAGGCCAGCATAAAACTGTAAAGACAGTAGAGAACCTGAGAAGACATGGGATGTCTTCAGGTTAGCAACACAGGAAAAGGAATATTTTCATCCTTTCGACTTCAGAGGGAGTCAAACTATTTGAGAAGAAGGAAGAGACAATACCTTCTCCCCTTCAACAGTTCAAAGGGAGACAGTTATTGATCCAGTTGATCTTGTAACTCTAGCTGATGATTCCCAGAGACATTGGTAGTAGGCCAGGAGAAGCCTACACGGGCTCAACAAAATCTGTTGGAGGCAGAGGGACATGCATCTCCTCATGATACATTCTGAGAGAGCAAGAGACCACATAGATTTTCGAGCTATGTTTCAACTATGAGCCACATCATTGATACGAAACCTTATTGTCATGGAGAAGCAGCAGGACAGCGGTTTTGGCAAGATGCCACGACCGAAGAGTATCAATCCTTTATGAAGAATGATGTGTGGATCTATAAGATCAAACATGCAATTAATGGAAGTGTCAAAAAGTACAAAGCGATATTTGTGGCTAGAATATTCTCTTAGGTGGAGGGAATAGATTATGAGGAGACATTTGCACTTGTTTCCCAAATACACTTCCATTTATACGATTATTGATCTTATAACATCCATGGGTTGGAGACTACATCCGATGGATGTAAAGGCAAGCCTTTCTCAATGGTGGGATGTCTTCAGGTTAGCAACACAGGAAAAGGAATATTTTCATCCTTTCGACTTCAGAGGGAGTCAAACTATTTGAGAAGAAGGAAGAGACAATACCTTCTCCCCTTCAGCAGTTCAAAGGGAGACAGTTATTGATCCAGTTGATCTTGTAACTCTAGCTGATGATTCACAGAGACATTGGTAGTAGGCCAGGAGAAGCCTACACGGGCTCAACAAAATCTGTTGGAGGCAAGGGGACATGCATCTCCTTGTGATACATTCTGAGAGAGCAAGAGACCACATAGATTTTCGAGCTATGTTTCAACTATGAGCCACATCATTGATACGAAACCTTATTGTCATGGAGAAGCAGCAGGACAGCGGTTTTGGCAAGATGCCACGACCGAAGAGTATCAATCCTTTATGAAGAATGATGTGTGGATCTATAAGATCAAACATGCAATTAATGGAAGTGTCAAAAAGTACAAAGCGATATTTGTGGCTAGAATATTCTCTTAGGTGGAGGGAATAGATTATGAGGAGACATTTGCACTTGTTTCCCAAATACACTTCCACCTATACGATTATTGATCTTATAACATCCATGGGTTGGAGACTACATCTGATGGATGTAAAGGCAAGCCTTTCTCAATGGTGAGATTGAGGAAGAAGTTTACATCGAGCTGCCAGATGGATTCGTGACACATGAGAAGCAGTCTCATGTATGCACGTTGAATAAAGCCATGTATGGACTAATGCAAGAACATCATGCTTGGTATGAGATACTTGATGACTTTGGGCTTCAGCAAGAGTGTTGTTGATCCAAACCTATACTACAACATTGTTAGTGATGAGTGCCTGATTTTTGGTCCTATATGATTCTGAAAGCCTTACTGTTGAATGCAATTGTGCATTAGCTTATGAATTTGATATGAATGACCTTGGTATGATGCACTACCTATTGGACTAGAAGTATGGTAGAGGACTGATGAGATTTTCTTGAGTCAAGGAAAATATACAGTGGAGATATTCGGGATGATGAACTGCAAATCCATGCCTACACCAATGGTGATGAACTTGAAGAAGATGAACGAGGCTTTCTCCAATTTAGGCGAGATTTATCCACATATTTACAGACAGTTGATTGGATCATTGATGTATCTGGTCAACACCAGACCTGATATATGTTATGTAGTGAATGTACTCAACCAGTTCATGAGTCAGTCGAGACAGGCATACTGGATAGTAGTGAAGCATGTGTTGAGATATCTACAAGGCACAGTTGGTTATGGCCTGGGATATGCCTCTGGTGTAGACATGACATCGTAGGGATATTCTGATACAGACTGGGCAGGGAGAGCAGTGGACTGGAAGAGCACATATGATTGTTGTTTTACTTTGTGATTAGCCATGGTTTCCTGGTGCAGAACGAAACAAACTTGTATAGATTTGAGTACCACAGAAGTAGAGTACATTGCATTATGTGTGGCATTCCACGAAGCAGTGAGGCTTCAAAAGCTCATTGCAGAATTATTTGGACATGAGATGGATTCCACCGTTATCCATTGCGATAACCAGAGTTGTGTAAAGCTCTCTGAGAATCCTGTGTTTAATGATAAATCGAAACACATTGAGATATGGTGCAGAGGAGAGCAATACATGTGCAGTACCTTTCTACACACAAACAGGTTACAGATGTCTTCACCAAACCGCTTGCCAGGACGAAGTTCGAGTACTTTTGTGAGAGACTTGGCCTGGTGGAGAATGTCTCCCTAGCTGAGAGAGAGTGTTGATGATTGCAGCATCGTGTGACATTCTATGTGTCATTATCCTCTGGACTGAGTTGAGTCGATCTGTGAGAGGGCCCATGTGATGGGTGTCTCATTCTCCTCTGGACTAAGTTGAGACTATGTGTGCCCATGTGTTGGGTGTGCCCATGTGATGGGTGTACGTCAAACTCTGGATTGATTTGTTATGACGTGTGGTCTCTTATCTACTCCTCTGGACTGAGTTTAGATGACTTGAGATGGTCTCTTTCCTCTTACTCCTTTGGACTGAGTTGAGTCGGATTGATATGGTCTCCTGCCTCGTACTCCTATGTACTTAGTTGAATCGACTTGAGATGGCTCTCCAGATGGTATTTCTGTGGACTCAGTTGAGTGATCTGTTGAGAGTGGCGTCCCTATGGCTGAGCACAGGTGGATGTGTCCCTAGTGGTTGAGCACTATAGGAAGTGACATCCCTTGATATATTGTCAGAGAGTGAGACTTTGGTAAAACCCTAATTATGTTGTGAATGGTACAAGTCGGCCCCACCATGTGAAAGATAATTGATATTGTGTAATTATTAATTATATTATTAAGTTGTACATGTCGGCCCTATTGTGCCAATAGACACATCATTTGATGTGATAGGTTTTGTATAAATAAAGAGTGAATCCCCATTGTGGATTACACTCACTTGTCATCTCATAATTTCATAAGTTGTGGTTTGAAATTATGAGGATTGCAATTCACTCTTCTCTAGGAGATAGCTTTCTCAGTCATAGCAGCACCCTTTTGTGTGCTATTTTTGGTGGTGAATGGTGGATCTTCTCTTGGCAGTATAGCAAAGGATTGTTTGGTTTTTCCCTTGATTGAGAAGGGTTTTCCGAAGATACTTCTTGTGTTCTTGTGCGTGGTTGTTCTTCTTATGATCTTGGTGTTGCTACATTTGTTTATGGTTCAAGTACATGCTAAATGAAATAACCCTCATACATGAGCCCAACATAGAGAAAATTCAACATGGTATCAAAGCAGACCTAAGATGACTATATGCAAAGTAAGTGAAGACACATCTATTGTTGTCATACCCCAATTTTTGCAAAGAAAGGACCGGATCCCCACTTAACTTATGTGGTGAAGAACCTGGCTGGCCGCAGGCCTATCAGAGTTGGCCAAACTTTGTTTAAGGTGGTTAAGGAGAATCGCCTCTAGTGTTGTCGCAGAAGACTCCCTAAAAAAAGACCTACCACCGACATAAAACCTCAAACAAGAATCTCGTCTCGGTTGAATCCATTTTCTGTCACAAAATTGGAAATTTATGTCTGGAAACGAGTATTATAATTCCCTTGTCGTTAAATCGATCGGGATGGAATCTGCGGATGGGGGATTGCAGGCCTTCAAGGCGCCAATGAATACCCAAATCCGTTATCGTTCGAGCTCATGCCTAGAGTTGGAGAATCAACATCTGTCATTCGACGGAGAGGAGATAGATCTCGAGGAGAAGATGAAGAGAATGCGGTAGCAGATGGTGACGGAAAAGATGTATAGGTACAGGAGCGTTATCTTCGTCGCCTTCGTTCCTCTTCTTCTCATGTCGTTTTTATTGCTGCTCATGCCCCGGGTTCTCATCAAGATGAATTCCATGTTGCAAGACGGATAAATTCCGCATCACGAGAATTTCCCGTCGGATGACAGATCTAGGAAGTACGCGGTTGTTTTTTATGCGGGGAGTTCGGGTAGCATAATGCATGTGTATTGTTTCGATAAGGATCTACAGATCCTGCATATAGGGAATGAACTCAAACTATTCCATCAAGTTCTAAGTGTGTGTGTTATAAGTGCACCTTATAGAACACACACTATTCAAGGACACTAAACTTGGATATCAAGGAGACTAGACTTGCAGCCAGTGATGTGCAAGGTTTGATCAAGTTCTTGTAACTATGTGTATCATTATCATTTGTGGAAGAAAGGAAAGAAACATAAGGCACCTCAAAAGAAGTCAAGGAATGTAAGCAAGAACGACGAGGAGTTCTTCTCTACCTTAGTCTTCTCGGGAAGACCAAAAGCAAGGTTGAGAATGATTGCAGACTAAGGTAAGTCTTGTACTACTTTCTTTAATTGATTTTATCATTACTTTGTAGTAGCTTGATTTTGATAATGAAGGGTAGTATCCTTGGTGTGGGATCCCTCATGACTTGGACCATTATCCTTGGTGCGGGAGTCCAAATTTTTTGTTTGGTTGGTCATTATCCCTACGGGAGGCCAGATTTCTTATTTCATTATTGAAGGGATATTATCCTTGGTACGGGAGCCCATTTGTGTTGGTTGGTTAGTATCCTAGTACAGGAGGCCATTTTGATTGTTATCCCTACGGAAGTTCATCTTGGTTATTATCCTAGTATGAGAGTCCAGCATAATTGATCCAGAAATGGATCTAGGAGCTTGATGGGGCTCAGAAAGGCCTAAAATAAAAGTTCTCGGAATGGATTCAAAACGGACGTGTGTGTAGGCCTCGTCGATACGAACACAATGCAACTTGAACGGGCTCAAACGAACGCCGTATTATCCAGATATTGTGATCTGTTCGCTTTGCCAAACATGCAAAAAGTCAAAAAAAAGTCAACCACGTCAAAGTCAACCTTGACATCAACACACGTCAAGATGATGTCATAATGCTAACGTAGCGTCACCATGAGGTGACTCATGTCACTCAGTTTCATCACTTTTGGGATGAGTTGGCATTGTATGGACTTGACACGTGTCACCGTACAGATGACAAGTGGCAGTCAGTACAGTGACATGGCCCAATGACAGATGGACTGGGCATACAGAGTATTGACATGTCAGACAGGTGGCAGGTTGACTGGGCGTACAGATTGATGATGTGGTCCAATCCTGGGTCACCACATGGCCCAATCAGGTGGTGCCACGTGGCACCCTACGGATACCCAATGACAGCTCGGTAAAAAAATTGTTAGGTCGGGGGTTCGAATCTCCGACCTCCTCGGGCGCCAACGACTTTACAACTAGGTGCTAACCATTCGGTCTATGGTTGTTTCTTGTTGGATATTTGGCGCATTATTGATATGTATTGACAGTGGCATTCGATCGCGGGCTAGTATCCAGGACCAATGAATTGGAATGTGGTATGGAGTTTGGGGGCATGGCCACATAGCCCATGCCACGAGACCAAGGGTTATCAAACAGGAGCGCACGAAGGACTATCGATTAGCCCGTGGATTCGGGGATTCACCATATGACCAGAGCCGATTGTTAAGGGGGCGAGCGCGCAGGGGTTAGACCATGGCTCCACCAATTGCTTATGTGAGCAGGTGTTAGCAGAGGAGGGGCCAACGCGCAACCCCTTGGGGGATGGTGCTTTGCCACATGACCCATATGACCTTGAAATAGGTGTGCACGCCCAGGTCAAAGGGGATTATCCCAATATATGTGCAAAAAGTGGTTTTTAAACCATATTATAGTGATTTTCAATGATTTTTGAGGCAGTTTTGGAGATTTTTGGCCAATATTGGGGGATATTGGGCCCTTTTTGAGGCCAGGTCTTGGGGGAAAGTTGGGAGATGGTTACCAAATCTAGATCTATATAAACCAGTGCTTCTTGGAGCCATGGGAGGAAAATCAAAGTAGGTTTATGTTGAAGATTTGCCAAGCCAAAGTCATTTTATGCAGGGAAGCTATTGAGGAGTACACCTTTGCGGGCCATTTCTGGGAGCTCCGATCATCTGATTTCAGTGTCGTTTCTTTTGTTGGGTTCTATAGATCTGGTAGAATAAGACCAGATCCATTTTGTATCCTTTTGGCACTTCTGTGATTTACCTATAAAGCTTTGAACATAAATAAGAAAGCCTCACCAACTGAGACAAAGGCTCGGAGACGTAGGCGAGATTGTCAAACTCCATTATCACTTTGGTGTTCTATGGTTTGTTGTTTTTCTTGATTTATTTCATATATGTATATGTGCATATGGTTGTGATGTTTCTTTTATAATCATTCCTCTTTCATTCAGCTTCCTAATTGGTTAATTAACACATGCTTAATAACTCAACCATTGTAATTTAAAAGATCTTTTCGGATCAAGTGGTATCAGAGCTAGTTGACGTTTGGATTTGAGTTTTGCATGTTAACCAGGGAAAATATACATCGTGGTGAAGGCGAAATTGTTAAAGAGAATCCATTGATTGGATTGAGAAAGAGAACTTCTCAAAGCGAGAAGATGGCATCAGAAGAGGGACTTTCTCAGGATGAGAAAGAGTTTCGAAAAACTTTCTTCGCCATGTCGGAGATGATGAAGGTTTTGTATGATAATTACTTGGAACGGAAGAGACCGAATCTGGTTGAATCTTCAAAGGGAAAAAGTGAATAAGGAGAGGATCCTCCTCAAATTCCTCCTTCACCTCCATCTTCACCTCCTTATTCTCCTTCTTCTTCAAGTTCAAGTTCTAAATCCAATGCAAAGAAACATGTCCAAAAACATAAGAATGAAATGCCTTTATTAAAACTTGATGTTAAATTTGAATTACCCATGTATGATGGTGAAGTTAATGCGGAGAGACTTGATAATTGGTTCAGACAGATGGAGGTTTATTGCAGTGTGCAACAGATCAAGGATGAGGCAACTTAGATCAAGTTGGCATCACTCAGACTTCCAGGAACAACACTCATCTGGTGGCAAAGCAAGTTGCAAAGTGGCATGCAACAAGTGGGTAATGTATTTCTATCATGACAAAGTTTCATTTCTTCACTTAGAAAGAAATGCTATCCTTTTATAAAGAGAAAGTGTTAATTGAATGGCAAGATTTAAAACTAAGAAAAGGACAAACAGTGCAAGAATACACCGATGGATTTCGTAAAATGGAATTAATGTTAGATATTCCTTTACATACCCAAGAAACTCTTATGAAGTATATAGGAGGTTTACCTACACATATTCGAAATATTGTATTCATGTTTGGACCAACTAATCTTGATGGGGTTTATGTTCA
>JASDQU010736739.1:125502-152613 GCA_032191745.1 Picea mariana | reverse complement strand
AATCAATCTTCTACAGGGAAAAAAATCAATATCATTTAACCAAAGCAGGTCAAGAATATGTGGCTCGTGCTCATCATGTAAAGGCAAATAAAACTCTTCAAACTATGGAACAATTAAGAAAGGCAGCTCAAGCAAGCAACACACCTATAATTGTTTCAAATCAAGTAATTGATCTCAAGCAAGAACAGGAGATGATAGTGGAATGGAAAATCAATCACAGTTTGCTTCAAGATAAGCTAATGTCGTGCAAATATTATAAACATATCAGTTCATTTGCAGTCATATTTTTTATGCTATCATTAGTAATGTTGTCAAAATGGATGATAGTGGCTTCAGTAAGATGTGACAGGGTAGCTCGCAGGGTTGTAGACCGATTGGCAAGTGTTGTGTAAATGGAAGGAAATGTAAAAGGAAGGTCTCAAGTTTGATTCTCACCCCGATTTATCCAGAGACGTGATTGTGGGCGGTGCGATTCTCTCTTGGGGTTATAAGGCAGCTGAAAAGATTCGACCCCATGTCACGCGAGTACGATACTGTCGATGTTACTTATTCCCCTAGTTACAAAAAAAGCAAAAAAAAAAGATGTGACAGGGTACAAATGTCTAACAATATGCTGTCAGTTGTCATGATTGTGTTACAGTTGATCTTGATGAGACAGGTGCACGGGACAGAGTTCAAAGATAGAGAACAATTCGGGTGGCCTATACCTAGCTTGATGACTGGTCAGTAACCTTTTTCAGGACCAAAAGGTCCTTAATGTGGAGGTGTGATCCACAATTGGATCCAGGAGCTTGATGGGGCTCAAAAAGGCCTAAAAATCAAAGTTCTCATAATGGCTTCAAAATGGACGTGTGTGTAGACCTCGTCGATACGAACCCAACACAACTTGAACAGGATGAAACAGACATCATATGCTCTAGATATCACGATCTGTTTGCTTTGTCAAACACACAAAAAGTCAAAAAAAAAAGTCGACTAAGTCAAAGTCAATGATGGCATCAGCATGTACGTCAGGTGATGTCATCATGCTGACATGGCGTCACCAGGAGCTGACACGTTTCACTCAGTTTCATCACTTTCGGGATGAGTTAGCACTGTACGGACTTAACATGTGTCACCGTACAGATGACACGTGGCAGTCCGTACAGTGACATGGCCCAATGACAGATGGACTAGGCATACAAACTGTTGATGTGTCAGACAGATGGGAGGGTGACTAGGTGCATGGATTGATGATGTGGTCCAATCTTGGGTTTCCATGTGCCCCAATCAGGTGGTGCCACGTGGCACCCTGCGGATGCCCAATGAAAGTTGGGTAAAACAATTGTTAGGTTGGGGGTTCGAACCTCCGACCTCCTCGAGCGCCAAGGACTTTAAAACTAGGTGCTAACCATTCAGGATACGGTTTTTTCTTGTTGGAGAGTTGGCGCATTATTGATATGTGTTGACAATGGTGGAGAATTGGGGGATAGCCCCGGTCGGCAGGGGCCAGCCCCGTCCGACCGCGGGCTAGTATCCAGGACCAATGAACCGGAATGTGGCATGGATTTTAGGGGCATGGCCACATGGTCCATGCCACGAGACCAAGGGATTTCAAACAAGGGGCACGCGGAGGACTAGGCATTAGCCTTTGGATTCAAGGATTCACCATATGACCATAGCCGATTGTTAAGGGGGCCAGCACACAGGGGTTAAACCATGGTTCCACCAATTGCACATGCGACCAGATGTTAGCAGAGGAGGGGTCAGTGCGCAGCCCCTTGGGGGCTGGCGCTTGGCCACATGACCCATATGACCCTGAAAGAGGTGTGCGCGCCCAGGCCAGAGGGGATTATCCCAATATATGTGCAAAAAGTGGTTTTTAAACCATATTATAGTGATTTTCAATGATTTTTGGGGCAGTTTTGGAGATTTTTCGCGAATATTGGGCCCTTTTTTAGGCCAGGTCTTGGGGGGAATTTGGGAGATGGTTACCAACTTCAGATCTATATAAAACAGGGCTTCTTAGATCCATGGGACGACATTCAAAGCAGGTTTATGCTTAATATTTTCCAAGCCAATGTCATTTTTATGCAAGGAAGCTATTGAGGAGCACACCTTTGTGGGCCATCTCTAGGAGCTCCGGTCATCCGATTTCAGTGTCGTTTCTTTTGTTGGGTTCTAGAGACATGGTAGAACAAGACCAGATCAGTTTTGTAACCTTTTGGCATTGTTTTGATGTACTTATAAATCTTTGAACGAAAATAAGAAAGCCTCACCCACTGAGACAAAGGCCTAGAGACGTAAGCGAGATTGTCGAACTCCGTTATCACTTTGGTGTTCTATGGTTTGATGTTCTTCTTGCTTTATTTCATATCTATATATGTGCATATGGTTGTGATGTTTCTTCTATAATTCTTCCTCTTTCATTCAGCTTCCTACTTGGTTAATTAACACATGCTTAATAACTCAACCATTGTCATTTAAAAGATCTTTTCAGATCAATAATATTGTAGAGACAGTAGAGGACCTGAGAAGACATGGGATGTCTCTAGTTTAGCAACACAAGAAAAGGAAGTTTTTCATCCTTCTAAATTAAGAGGGAGTCACTTGACTCAGAGGGAGTCAAACTATTTGAGAAGAAGGAAGGGACAATACCTTCTTCCCTTCAACAGTTCAGAGGGAGACAGTTATTGATCCAGTTGATCCAGTCGATCCTGTAACTCCAGCTGATGATTCCCAGAGACATTGGTAGTAGGTCGGGAGAAGCCTACATGGACTCGAGCAAATTTGATGGAGGCAGAGGGACATCCATCTCCTCGTGATACATTCTGAGGGAGCAAGAGACCACATAGATTTTCGAGCTATGTTTCAGCTATGAGCCACATCATTGATATTAAACCTTCTTGTCATGGAGAAGCACCAAGACAACGATTTTGGCAAGATGCCATAACCAAAGAGTATCAGTCCATTATGAAGAATGATGTGTGGATCTATAAGATCAAACATGCAACTAATGGAAGTGTCAAAAAGTACAAAGCAAGATTTGTGGCTAGAATATTCTCTTAGGTGGAGGGAATAGATTATGAGGAGACATTTTCTCTTATTTCCCAAATACACTTCCATCTGTATGATTATTGATCTTATAACATCCATCTGTTGGAGACTACATCTGATGGATGTAAATAAAATCCTTTCTCAATGGTGAGATTGAGGAAGAAGTTTACATCGAGTTGCCAGATGGATTCATGACACATGAGAAGGAGTCTCATGTATGCAGGTTGAAGAAAGCCATGTATGGACTAATGTAGGCACATCGTGCTTGGTATGAGATTCTTGATGAGTTTGGGCTTAAGCAAGAGTGTTGTTGATCCAAACCTATACTACAACAATGTTGGTGACGAGTGCCTGATTTTTTTTCCTATATGATTCTGAAAGCCTTACTGTTGAATGCAATTGTGCATTATCTTCTAAATTTGAGATGAAGGACCTTGGTATGATGCACTACTTTTTGGACTAGAAGTATGGAAGAGGATTGATGATATTTTCCTGAGTCAAGGAAAATATACAGTGGAGATATTCGGGATGATGGACTGCAAATCCATGCCTACACCAATGGTGATGAACTTGAAGAAGATGAATGAGGCTTCCTCCAATTCAGGCGAGATTAATCCACATATTTACAGACAGTTGATTGGATCATTGATGTATCTGGTCAACACCAGACCTTATATATGCTATGTAGTGAATGTACTCATCCAATTCATGAGTCAATTGAGACAGACACATTGGATAGCAGCAAAGCATGTGTTGATATATCTACAAGGCATAGTTGGTTATGGCCTGAGATATGCCTTCGGTGTAGACATGAGATTGCAAGGATATTCCAATGCAGACTGGGCAGGGATCGTAGTGGACCGGAAGAGCACATTCGGTTGTTGTTTTACTTTGTGATCAACCATGGTTTCCTAGTGCAGAAGGAAATGGAATTATGTGGCTTTGAGTACCGCAAATGTAGAGTACATTGCATTATGTGTGGCAGTCCGCAAAGAAGTTAGGCTTCGCAAGCTCCTTGCAAACTTATTTGTACATGAGATTGATTCCACCATTATCCATTGCGATAACTAGAGTTGTGTAAAGTTCTCCGAGAATCTTGTGTTTAATGATAAATCAAAACACATTGAGATATGGTGCAGAGGAAAGCAATACATGTGCAGTACCTTTCTACACATGAGCAGGTTTCAAATGTCTTCACCAAACCACTTGCCAGGACGAACTTCGAGTACTTTCGTGAGAGACTTGTCGTGGTGGAGAATGTCTCCCTAGCTGAGAGGGAGTGTTGATGATTGCAGTGTCATGTGACATTCTCCAAGTCGATCTCCTCTGGACTGAGTTGAGTCAATCTGTGAGAGGGCCCATGTGATGGGTGTGTCATTCTCCTCTGGATTGAGTTGAGACGTTGTGTGCCCATGTGATGGGTGTGCGTCAGACTCTAGACTAAGTTGTTATGACATGTGGTCTCTTGTCTACTCCTTTGAACTTAGTTGAGATGACTTGAGATGGTCTCCTTCCTTGAATTCCTCTGGACTGAGTTGAGTCGGCTTGAGATGGTCTCCTGCCTTGTACTCCTATGGACTTAGTTGAGTCGGCTTGAGATGGATCTCCAGATGGTACTCCTCTGGACTCGGTTGAGTGATCTATTGAGAGTGGTGTCCCTGTGGCTAAGAACAGGTGGACGTGTCCCTAGTGGTTGAGCACTAGAGGATGTGAGATCCCTTGCTATATTTTCAAAGAGTGATAGTTTAGTAAAACCCTAATTATGTTGTGAAGGGTACAATTTGGCCCCACCATGTGAAAGATAATTAATATTGTGTAATTATTCATTATATTATTAAGTTTTACATGTCGACCCTATTGTTCCAATAGACACATCATTTGATGTGATAGTTTTTGTATAAATAAAGAGTGAATCCCCATTGTGGATTACACTCACTTGTCATCTCATAAGTTCAGACTTTGTGGTCTGAAATTATGAGGACTGCAATTCACACTTCTATAGGAGCTAGCTTTCTCAGTCATAGCAGCACTCTTTTGTGTGCTAGTTTTGGTGGTGGATAGTGGATCTTTCTTGGCAGTATAGCAAAGGATTGCTAGGTTTTTCCCTTGATTTAGAAGGGTTTTTCCAGGATACTTCTTTTGTTCTCTTGCATGATTATTCTTCTTGTGATCTTGGTAATTGCAGCACTTGTGTACGGTGTTGTTGCATTTGTGTATGGTTCAAGTACATGCTAAACGAAATAAACCTCATACTTGAGCCCAACATAGAGAAAATTCAACAATGGCATCGTCAATTACATTGTGTAAGACGATCTTCAGGTCCAAAATAAAATTTATGGGAAACTGTGCAGCCTCACCTTAAGACAACAAACAATTATGTGGCTATGTTTGCAGAAAGGCCAATGCAAACATCATTTGGATTGGTTTCTTACGGATCCCTAAACAATGCTAACATTTATTATTCATGACCCAATGGCGTCTAGGTTTGTAACATTATTTCCCTACAAGATGAGCGTATGGATTTATCTGTGGATATTTTCAGTTGCCTTTTCTCTTCCTCTTTATTTATATCCTATGCTCGGTTAGTCCATTTGTATTGTCCCACTCTTCATCATTGATCTATTGTGTAGCCTATGCTACTGTTTACCAACTGATTAAACAAGGGGATTGAATGTTGCAAGTATTTCAGCTACTGTCATCTCAAGGATTTATTCACTTCTAAACTGGGAAATGAGATTAGAAGACAGCAAAAATGAAATATTGAGTTGCCTACTGAAATTTCTATGTCAACCTCATAGAGCACCGGATTTATAGAAAGAAACTATATATGGACTCACAAAGAGTCTTCATGAAAATATTTGAAATGCATGTGTAGCTAGTGCAAGGATGGATAGATCAAATATATCTTCACCCCATAAATGAAGCCCAACAACACTTGGGAACTAATAGTAATGATGATTATCTTCCTTTAGTGTTCAAGTTTGAAGTTATTGTAAATTTTGGATCGCTAAATATATCAAAGGTGAAAAAGTCAAAGCTATGCAAAGGGATTCATTGTTATAAACTATGCTTAAACACATGGATTTTATGTATTCACATCAATGTAAGCAGCCCATAGAATGTAAAATATAAAGAAATCAAATGTATAAAAGGGATTATATGAAGAAAACAATGTAAAATAGTTTAGTCGAAAAAAGAAATGAAAAATTATGTTGTTGATTGAGTCAAAATTAAATTGAGTAAGGTTTATTGTAAAAGTTGAGTCAAACGTGGAAGAGAGAGGGTTAAATGTGAATCTTTGCACCTATGTAATGTAAGTCGGTGTCTAGCCGACAAGATCGGTTTCTTGTCAACATCACTCGATACCTGGTAGACAACATCCAGTGAGTTTGTAAAAATATGGTACCAACAAAAAGAGTTTTTGATTTTTACTAACAATAGAGTCTAACCATTGAGTCTTGTCCTAGTTATAGTCAAGTCCTTTGAGTCATACACGTGTATTAGAGTCTTAGTTGAGTCAGATTTGTCCTCCATTTAAGGTTGAATTTCAGACTCCATACATTTTCAAAGCTTGAAAGCACAAAGAAGTATAGCCAACAATAATGAAGAGATTTAGACCAAGTAACAACAATGAGAACACATGCATGGGAGCAATGACATTGAACACTTGTTTTAAAAATTCAACACTGAGCAAGAATTTTGTAGTACTTGATTTGAGCACTTGTAGAGAGCATTGATGATGAGCATTGATCACGAAATTTTTGTAGCGATTGAAAGCATTCAAGAAAAAGACATCATTTGACATACACACACACACACAAAGAGATTAAAATACAAGCTGATGACACTTGAATTGATTGAGCCCCATGGTATAAGAGTTGCAAAATAATCCCTTGGGTTGTGACCACGAAAGAAGAGGAATCATAGGATTGGTTGATGTCGCAAACCCTCATCGATCCCATAAAATGAACCCTAAGAGTGGCAGATCACTGGAGCGTGTGAGCAATCTGAATTCGTCATTGACCAACCAAATTTGGAAAAAGAGGCAACCCCAACGGTTCCTGTGAGGAGTATATTTTGTAGTCGGTTGAGGAAGTAGTGGGCACCCTTAGACTGACAGAGAATGTTGAAAGCATGGATATCAAGGAGTTGGGACATGTGATATGTAGTCCTTAGAATCCATTTGAAACCACTCACAATAAACCTTATATATGTGTATCCTCATATTTATTTGGCGATTGTTGTGGTTGATTTACTTATGCAAACCAGTATGCATGGATGATGCACAGTAAGGACAATTTTGCAAGAGTAGAGACTCGGGATGTTGTTGCACACTTGCTCAGGAGGAGCAAGGATTTGGATGTGGGGGAGATGTTGGAAGGCCTCTTAGGCCTTTGTAATTGTCATCATACATTAGACATTAGCATAAGAATGTATGAGTATATGTAATAAAGTGAGTAAAGCCAAGTAAATGATATATGAATATATGTAATAAAGGATAAATGCACCTACTGAATGATTACTTGGAGTGGATCCAACCACTCCAACTGTCTCTCTAATGTATAAATATTGATGAAGATGGAATAAGAACTTGGTCGGTTAACCTTCCCTATATTCTCTCTCTTCTTCTTAGTATGTGTGTGTGTGTGTTCTTGAAGTCTTTTGCCTATTGCATCCTCTCTTGAATCTGTTATCCCCTAACCTAGGGATAACTAAGGAGATTATGTCTCGAGGCCCACAGGTCCTAGATATGGAGTATCGAGAGCCAGATCAACTTGAGCATGGCCCTGGAGGGCCCATCCTTTCATTCTTTAGCGCCTCCACTTTGTCAGCAGCAACAGCATCAATCAACTCGACCTGGTCCTGCAGCAAACATGGATCTTGATCCATGAGGTAATGAGTCTGGTTATCATGGTATGTGTCACTCTGATCCTCAAAACCTTTGAAAATGTCCATTTAATTATTTTTGTTTCTAACGGGTGCTTGGATATTATGCTTTTCCACTTTACCACACCTGGGAGGAATGATAGGATGCCCTAGTAATCTAGTACCCATAGGGTTTGAGTTGCCACTAGAAGGATCCATGAAAGGTCATCGTCTTCTCCCACCATACTTACCACTTTTCATCTTTTTCCCACTCATCCATCCCATTACACTGGTTCGGGCATTGGGTTGGCCAAATATCTAAGGGTTGTACCTTACCTTGTGGGAAGAAGGGGCTAAAGGCCCAGAGGGTAAAAGTAGTTGGCAAAAGATAAAATCCAAAAGAATGAAACCTTGAGATGCTTCACCCAAGGATCCTCGAGAAAGAAATAAAAATCTTCTCAGAAAGAAACAGAGGGACCCATAAAATAACAAAACAAGACCTAGTTAGAGGATAGGGGGTCTCATCGCGAGCCGGCCTACTAGGTCCATGGGCATGTAGCAGTATGACACTACCAACAGTTGGTCACCACGCTGGGGTAATGGCTCTTGGTGGCATGGCCAAGAGAAATGGGGTCTCATCACGAGCTAGTCTTCTCATCTTCGTGAAATGCTTGTGGGTAACATTGCCACCACTGGACACCACTCCAGAGCAGTGTCCCCTAACTAGCCTCTTGAAAGAAAAAGCAATAAGAATAAAAGATAAAAGGCATGAATGGGCTTGGAAACATTTGCATCCATGATAGGTGCATCTCACCCTCTTCAGAGGCACCCACAGGTAAGCCATACATTTCCCTGCTATCACTGCACCCCTTGCCCAGACATCCCTTACCACCTCATCCACTCACATGGCCTAGATTTGAATTCTCCTGGAAACATCCCACATCCAATGAGCATTGGCCCAATAGGATGTCCCAGTGTTTCCTCCAAACTTGGCTTGTAGATTAGTATAATTTCTTTGATCACTTGTTCGCGTAAAAGAGGTTTTATGCACATGTTTAATAACTTGATGATTAGATGTGATTGGCATTGTTATGATCCCTGTGACTTATGAGCCCATGGAGGGCGTATTTGTTGATGTTGCAGGGCCACACCTGATGGAAAGGTAAACATGGGGAGATGATTAGTTCGGACCTCCATGGGGCTAAAATCCCACCAGATGGATGTTGAGACCCCAACAGGGGGCAGAGGCAGATCAGAGAATTGCATCAGAGAGAGAGGAGGAAATTTCACCAGGGGCAGCCTGGCATACCTAGACCCAGGGGGTTGTGCCCTTTCCATCATGATGTAGGCCTTGGAAGTCCCATGACGTCACCCGGGTAACCCATGACGTCATCCAGCGTTTTGGGAGGTTTTGGAGGCAGTTGTGTGCCAAGTGGCACGTGTGGTAGGTTCCTGAGGCCCAAGAAGGCCTAACATTTTGCTCCAGGAGGTGAACATTGCCCAAAAAGGGCCTAACGTCACCCTAAAAGGGTATGACGTCACCTTAGCAGCTTGAATTAGGGTTTAATTATGACATTTAATGTAAAAACTGGTTATTGTTTGTAACTAGCCATGTTGGCCTTTTTTACCTAATTTTGGTCTTTGGTATTGTATAAATAAGGGGAAATTGCCTCTTTTTTTTCATCATCTTTCACTCACACTTGTGAGGTCTGAAATTTGCACCCTAATTAGGGTTTCACCCCAAAAATTTAGTGCGCACTTGTTGAAGGAAGGCTATTTTTGGTGTTTTTGGTCATTTTCTTGATGGAAAGTTTACAACTAGGGCAAGTGCTAGATTATTCTTGGTGAATGTAAGTAAAATTCTGAAATTATTCTTTCTTTTGAATGGTTATAGTATCTTTACTTTTCATTTTACTAAGATCATGAAATTGCTATCTTAAAACCCTAGGAGATTAAGCACATGTTATTGTCCTTATCTCAATTGATATCCACCTACTAGATTGTGCCAAGGAGCCATTTTTCTTGAAGTCATTGCTAAGGGTCTTGCCATTACAACACCCTAGCACTTGTTGCTTCATCTTGGTCGTCACTTACTTCATTCTTTAAGCTAAAGAGGGAGGAAAATCTACTAAGGCCTAGGGTTACCTACACCTTAGTAAACATTTTCCCCTAGAGTTTGGTGGTTGAAGCCTTGGCTTACCAACACTTCATCCATATACTCCTCTTGTCTTTGGATCTCCTATTATCATTCTTCTCCTTCAACATTTGAAGCCACTTTCTTGGCTCCATTTTCCCTAAGAAAGCACTAGTCTAAGACCTCCTTCGAGTATTTTGATCAAACAACCTTCAAAACCTATTCTTTGAGCAACCTACTAACACCTTCTAACCCTAGTTTAGATTGATCTACTAACCTACTTGTTGTTGTTATTAAAGTAAGTTACAGCCATTTAATGCAGCATTAAAAGGTCATAAAGCAATTGTAAAGGCTGAATTAGAGTTTGTCTTATATCCTTCTGCCAAATACTAATGATATGACTTCAATGATTAATGGTTTTTAGTCATTTTGAAGCTAGGTTTAAGAAATTTGATGTGAAGTATTTCTCTATAATCATTGGTGTTATAATATTTTTGTTTACTTCATCATATTCAACAAATTGCTTCATTTAAGAAAGTCAATGTTTTTATGAAGTGCTAACCAACAAGTGCTCCTACAAATATATATAATTTTCTCGTTGCTTTGTTATGGGCAAGTAAACTTCTGGTATATTATCTCTTTATTGGTTAATCAAACCAGACTTTTTGATCGATGGTGACTTGTGAGAAGGGACCTTTACCTATCTTTTTATCCTTTGCCTTCTCAAAACCCCAGGTCACCGGGGACGTCTCCCCTGGGCCTACCACCCTAAATAGAAAGGGACATCCTATTGAGGTGACAGTGATAGGATAGTCTAACGTTACGCCAATTTGTTTTCTATTTGCCTTCTCTTCTATCAAAGTACAAATTGTGCGATAACATTCTCAGTGATAGGATAGTCTCCCATTACACCAATTTGCTTTCCATTTACCTTCTCTTCTATCAAAGTACAAATTGTGCGATAACATTTTGGCATCGTTTTCGAGGAACACTGAGTCAATTCTCCTCAAAGATGACACTTCTCGGTAATCCTTTCCTCAAAAGCCTTAACTTTTCAAATCTTACCTGGCGACTCCACTGAGGGTGATCCCCTCATCCCTTTGATAATTTCAGAAAAATTATCTAGCGACTCCACTAATTACAAAGCCAACCATGACTTCTCAATGGGACCCCAAAAATTTCAAACCCTTGGACATGAGTAAAATCTCAGGATACCCTAGGCAAATGCCCCCTAAGTATGAAAATCCGCTCCCTAGATTCACTGGTTGTGATGGGGAAAGAGTCGACTATCACATGGGTGATTTCTGGGCCTTCTTTCAATTCCACCCTATTAGTGACGATGCTGAAGATTTGGAAATGAATCTCTTCTCCACCACTCTCGATGGTAACGCTAGGAGGTGGTATGAAAACCTCCCTGATGCTAGCATCACAACTATGGAACAATTAGAAGAAATTTTTCTCAAAAGATGGGGTATTCAATTGGAAGACATCCCAATACTGCTAAAAAGTCTCAAGCATATAAAACAAGCTAAGAATGAGATTGCCATACAGTTCCAAGATAGGTTTGAGGGCATATTATATCGAATAACTGAAAGCCATTATCCTGAAGACAAGTACATTGTTCATCTCTATATCAATGCACTCTTGGTGCGTCTAGGTTTTCCCCTCAGTAAAAAGGGCCCAAGAACGCTCCTTGAAGCTCATGACATGGATAAAAGGATCGAGGAAAATATCTCCTTGTCCCACAAAAAACACCTCTTTTCCCCAAACACTCTTAGTTTGGAGAGTTTAGTTTCCATTGAAAACTTTACTGCTGATTTCAAAAAGGAAGGGGAACAAGCCATTGACCAACAAAATGCTAAGGGGAAAGATCTTGATGAGGTTTTCCAATCCCACGGGGAAGAGTGAAGGACTACTGAAGACACAGTTGAGGAGATGGAACCTGAACAAGATGATGAAGTATCGATATGCACTCCTCCCTCTAATGAATCCATCAATGAGCCTTTACCCCCTACACAAAAAGAAGAGAATCAGGTTAGTCACTTTCCTTTTCAAGATCTTGACAATGCCTTGTTTTATGATTCAAAGAAGGAAGAAAAAATGGAATCCTCGGGCAAGGTAGATCTTCCTTGTTGTACATTTGAAGATGTGGGAACAACTCATGAGGATGAAACAATGATGCATGTTGAAGACACCCAAGTCCTCTAAGCTCCTACAAAAAAAAAATAAACACAGTGAGTTACCTTCCTTTCCAAAATTTTGATGACTCTTTACTTTATGATTTGGAAAGTGAAGAGGAGCTAGATAAGCCCTTAAACATTTCAAATCCTTCATGTTATGATACAGATAGTGACATCATTAATAATATTGTTGAGTTCATATATGTTGGGAGACATAAGTGGGATGTATTTGGTTATGATATGGAACCCATTTACGACATTGAGAATTATTTCCAAGTGTTGCCTTTGCAATTACCACAACAGGTTACTCTTGATTTTGACCAGTGGCAATAAGGAGATGATATAATTACTGATACTTTCCAGACAGCCAGGGTTGACCTAGTCCCATATTCTCTTGATGATTTTCATTCATGCCTTGAATATTTTGATGAGTACTCATCTGAGCACTTGGATTTATTCCATGAAGAATATTATCAACCACCGTTATGCTCATATCTTGATAGGAGTAAGGACATTATTTGCTCGAAGAAGGATCCTTGTGAAAAAATTCTCCAGCCACCTCTGATTACTTTACCTTGTTGTGTCATTAAAGGTGTGGTTGGGAAGTATGTATTTTGTATTAGGTTTCCTCTAAGGAAAACCCTCAAGTTCAAATCTAGGTTGAATACCTCAAGAAGAAGCATGTTATCTCAGTCTTGCAACCTTCCCTTAAGAGCTTCTCAGTCACCCTCTAGGTTTTTGCTTTTTCCTTCCCATACATCAGATTGTGAAGGCTTCCAAGGTAGCCAACCTTCAGACTCTTTGAGTCAGTCTAATGGACCTCTGAATTTTTACAATCCCTTTCTGATATGGATTGAGCACTCCCCTAAGAGTATGACTTGGTATGATTTTGTCCCTCCCTCACGCCTCCATGAGCTAGACCTTACGATTTTCGATGATATGGTACATTCTCTAACTCATGTTATTTGTGTGCTTAACTTATCACTATTTTGGTTTATGATGAAGTAGAGAGGCAGGTATTCTGAGACACTGTTGGGTTGGTTTCACTGGTTATTTGATTACACCTAGCCTTCATCCAACAAATAAGTACAGGTAAGTAGGTAGGCATTTGCATTCATTGTATATACCATTTGCATTTCATGCTAGAGTAATTTTTATTCCCATTTGTACATATTCTTGTTTTCACATTTTGTATTATATATACATGAGTCTGGGGTGATATCACCACCCCAAATGATTGTTGACAACATTATGTTGAGATCAAACAGGTCACAGGTTATACCAGAGATGTTGAGGTTCTCATGCGCTCTACGATGAGCACATGTCCCCGATTTTGAGCCAAATGTTATCCCCTAACCTAGGGATAACTAAGGAGATTATGTCTCGAGGCCCACAAGTCCTAGATATGGAGTACCGAGAGCCAGATCAACATGAGCATTGCCCTGGAGGGCCCATCCTTTCATTCTTCAGCGCCTCCACTTTGTCAGCAGCAACAACATCCATCACCTCAACCTGGTCCTGCAGCAGAGATGGATCTTGTTCCATGAGCTAATGAGTTCGAGTATCATGGTATTTGTCACTCTGATCCTCAAAAACTTTGAATATGTGCATTTAATTCTTTTTGTTTCTAACGGGTGCTTGGATCTTATCATTTTCCACTTGACCACATCTGGGGGAAATGATAGGATGCCCTATTAAGATGGTACCCATAGGGTTTGAGTTGCCACTGGCGGGATTCATGAAAGGCCAACGTTTGCTCCCACCATACTTACCACTTTTCATCTTTTTCCTGCTCATCCATCCCATTACACTGGTCTGGGCATTGGGTTGGCCAAATATCTAAGGTTTGTACCTTACCTTGTGGGAAGAAGGAGCTAAAGGCCCAGAGCGTAAAAGTAGTTGGAAAAATATAAAATCCAAACAAATGAAACCTTGAGATGCTTCGCCCAAGGATCCCCGAGAAAGCAATGAAAAGCTTCTCAGCAAGAAACAAAGGGACCCATAAAATAACAAAACAAGACCTAGTTAGAGGATAGGGGGTCTCATCACGAGCCAGCCTATTAGGTCCATGGGCATGTAGAGGTATGACACTACCAACAACTATTCACCATGCCCGGGTACTGGCTCTTAGTGGCATTGCCAAGAGAAAGGGGGTCTTGTCACGAGCCAACCTTCTTATCGTCGTGAAATGCTTGTGGGTAACATTACCACCACCGGTCACCACGTCGGGGTAGTGTCCCCTAACTAGCCTCTTGAAAGAAAAAGAAATAAGAATAAAAGATAAAAAGCATGAATTAGCTTGGAAACATTTGCATCCATGATAGGTGCATCTCACCCCCTTCAGAGGCACCCACAGGTAAGATATACATTTCTCTGCTATCACTACACCCCTTGCCCAGACATCCCTTACCACCTCATCCACTCACATGGCCTAGATTTGACTTCTCCGAAAAACATCCCACATCCAATGAGCATTATCCCAATAAGATGTCCCAGCATTTCCTCCAAACTTGGCTTGTAGATTAGTATAATGTCTTTGAGAACTTGTTCGGGTAAAAGGGGTTTTATGCACATGTTTAATAACTTGATGATTATATGTGATTGACATTGCTATGATCCCTTTGACTTATGATCCCATGGAGGGCGTATCTGTTGATGTTGCAGGGCCACACCCAATGGACAGGTACACATGGGGATATGATTGGCTCGGACCTCCATGGGGCTAAAAGCCCACTGGATGGATGTTGAGACCCCACTAGGGGGCAGAGGCAGATCAGAGGATTGCATCAGAGAGAGAGAAGGACGTTTCACCAGGGGCAGCCTAGCAGACCTAGACCCAGGGGGGTTATGCCCTTTCCATCATGATGTAGGCCTTGGAAGGCCCATGATGTCACCCAGGTCACGCATGATGTCATCCAGCATTTTGGGAGGTTTTGGAGGCAGTTGTGTGCCAAGTGGCATGTGTGGTAGGTTCCTGAGGCCCAAGAAGGCCTAACATTTTTCTCCAAGAGTCCAACGTTCCCCAAAAAGGGCCTAACGTCACCCTAAAAGGGCATGACGTCACCTTAGCATCTTGATTTAGGGTTTAATTGTTACATTTAATGTAAAAATTGGTTATTATTTGTAACTGGCCATGTCTTCCTTTTTGACCTAATTTTGGTCTTTGGTATTGTATAAATAAGGGGAAATTACTTCTTATTTTTCATCATCTTTCACTCACACTTCTGAGGTCTAAAATTTGCTGAAATTTAGTGCGCACTTGTTGAAGGAAGGTTATTTTCGGTGTTTTTGGTCATTTTCTTGGTGGAAAGTTTACAACTAGGGAAAGTGGTAGATTATTCTTAGTGAATATAAGTAAAATTTTGTAATTCTTCTTTCTTTTGATTGGTTATAGTATCTTTACTTTGCATTTTACTAAGATCGTGAAATTGCTAGCTTAAAATCCTAGGATATTAAGCACATGTTATTGTCCTTATCTCAATTGATATCCACCTACTAGATTGTGCCAAGGAGTCATTTTTCTTGAAGCCATTGCTAAGCGCCTTGCCATTGCAACACCCTAGCACTTGTTTCTTCATCTTAACCGTCACTTGTGTCATTATTTGAGTTAAAGAGGGAGGAAAATCTACTAAGGCCTAGGGTTACCTACACCTTAGTAGTCATTTTCCCCTAGGGTTTGGTGGTTGAAGCCTTGGCTTACCAACACTTCATCCATCTACTTCTCTTGTCTTTAGCTCTCCTATTATCATTCTGCTCCTTCAACATTTGCAGCCACTTTATTGACTCCATTTTCCCTAAGAAAGCACTATTCTAAGACCTCCTTCGAGTATTTTGATCAAACAACCTTCAAAACCTATTCTTTGAGCAAACTACTAACACCTTCTAACCCTATTTTAGATTGATCTACTAACCTACCTGTTGTTGTTATTAAAGTAATTTACAACCATTTAATGCGGCATTAAAATCTCATAACGCAATTGTAAAGGTTGAATCATATTTTGTCTTATATTCTTCTGCCAAATGCTAATGATATGAATTCAATGGTTAATGGTTTTTAGTCATTTTGAAGCTAGTTTTAAGACATTTTATCTGAAGTATTGCTCTATAATCATTGTTGTTATAAGATTTATGTTTACTTCATCATATTCAGTGAGCTTCATTTAAGAAAGTCTATAGTTTTATGAAGTGCTAACCAGTAAGTGTTCTTGCAAATATATATAGTTTTCATGTTGCTTTGTTCCGGGCAGGTACACTTTTGGTATATTATCTCTTTATTGGTTATTTAAACCAGACTTTTTGATTGGTGGTGACTTGTGAGAGGGGACCTTTACCTAGCTTTTTATCCTTTGCCTTCTCAAAACCCGAGGTCACCGTTGACGTCTCCTCTAGGCTTACCACCCTAAATAGAAAGAGACATCCTATTAAGGTGGCAATGATAGGATAGTATCTCATTACGCCAATTTGCTTTCCATTTACCTTCTCTTCTATCAAAGTACAAATTGTGTGATAACATTCTCAGTGATAGGATAGTCTCCCGTTACGCCAATTTGCTTTCCATTTACCTTCTCTTCTATCAAAGTATAAAATGTGCGATAACATTTTGGCGTCGTTGTCGGGGAACACTGAGTCAATTCTCCTCAAAGACGACACTTCTCGATAAGCCTTTCCTCAAAAGCCTTAACTTTTCAAAGCTTACCTGGTGACTCCACTAAGGGTGATCCCCTCATCCCTTTGATAATTTCAAGAAAATTATCTGGTGACTCCACTAATGACGAAGCCAACCATGACTTCTCAATTGGACCCGGGAAATTTCAAACCCTTGGACATGAGTAAAATCTCAGGATACCCTAGGAAAATGCCCCCTAAGTACGAAAAATCGCTTCCTAGATTCATTGGTTGTGATGGGGAAAGCGTCGACTATCACATGGGTGATTTATGGGCTTTCTTTCAATTCCACCCTACCAGTGACGATGTTGAATGTTTGGCAATGAAGCTCTTCTCCGCCACTCTTCATGGTAACGCCAGGAGGTGGTATGACAACCTCCCTGATGTTATCATCACAACTATGGAACAATTGGAAGAAAAATTTCTCAAAAGATGGGGTATTCACTTGGAAGACATCCTAATACTGCTAAAAATACTCAAGCATATAAAACAAGCTAAGAATGGGACTGCCAGGCAGTTCCAAGATAGGCTTGAGGGCATACTATATCGAATTCTTGAAATCCATTATCTTGGAGACAAGTAAATTGTTCATCTCTATATCAATGCACTCTTGGTGCATCTAGGTTTTCCCCTCGGTAAAAAGGGCCCAAGAACGCTCCTTGAAGCTCATGACATGGATAAAAGGATCGAGGAAAATATCTCCTTGTCCCACAAAAAACACCTATTTTCCCCAAACACTCTTAGTTTGGAGAGTTTAGTTTCCCTTGAGACCTTTACTGTTGATTTCCAAAAAGAAGGGGAACAAGCCATTGACCAACAAAATGCTAAGGGGAAAGATCTTGATGAAGTTTTCCAATCCCACAGGGAAGAGCGAAGGACTACTGAAGACAAAGTTGAGGAGTTGGAACCTGAACAAGATGATGAAGTATCGATATGCGCTCCTCCCTTTAATGAAGCTATCCATGAGCCTTTTCCTCCTACACAAGAAGAAGAGAATGAGGTTAGTCACTTTCCTTTTCAGGATCTTGACAATGCCTTGTTTTATGATTCATAGAAGGAAGAAATAATGGAATCTTCGGGCAAGGTAGATCTTCCTTGTTGTACATTTGAAGATGTGGGAACAACTCATGAGGATGAAACAATGATGCATGTTGAAGACACCCAAGTCCTCGAAGGTCCTGCACAAGAAGAAATAAACACAGTGAGTTACCTTCCTTTCAAAAAATTTGATGATTCTTTACTTTATGATTTGGAAAGTGAAGAGGAGTTAGATGAGCCCTTAAAGGTTTCAAATCCTTCATGTTATGATACAGATAGTGACATGGTTAATGATATTGATGAGTTCATACATGTTGGGAGACGTGAGTGGGATGTAGTTGGTTATGATATGGAACCCATTTACAACATTGAGAATCATTTCCAAGTGTTTCCTTTGCATTTATCACAACAGGTTACTCTTGATTTTGACCAATGGCAACAAGGAGATGATATAATTACTGATACTTTCCAAATAGCCAGGGTTGACCTAGTCCCATATTCTCCTGATGACTTTCGGTCATACCTTGAGGATTTTAATGAGTACTCATCTAAGCACTTGGATTTATTCCATGAAGAATATTATCAACCACCGCTATGCTCAGATCTTGATAGGAGTAAGGACATTGTTTTCCCAAAGAAGGATCCTTGTGACAACTTTCTCCAGCCACCTCCGATTAATTTACCTTGTTGTGTCATTAAAGGTGTGGTTGGGAAGTATGTCTTTTGTATTAGGTTTCCTCTAAGGAAAACCCTCAAGTTCAAGGCTAGGTTGAATACCACAAGAAGAAGCATGTTATCTCAGTATTTCAACCTTCCCTTAAGAGCTTCTCAGTCACCCTCTAGGTTTTTGTTTTTTCCTTCCTAGACCTCAGATTGTGAAGGCTTCCAAGGTAACCAACCTTCAGACTCTTTGAGTCAGTCTATTGGACCTCTGAATTTTTACAATCCCTTTCTGAGATGGATTGAGCACTCCCCTGAGTGTATGACTTGGTATGATTTTGTCCCTCCCTCCCGCCTCCATGAGCTAGACATTACGATTTTCGATGATATGGTACATTCTATAACTCATGTTATTTGTGTGCTTAACTTATCATTGTTTTGGTTTATGATGAAGCACAGAGGCAGGTATTGTGAGACATTGTTGGGTTGGTTTCATTGGTTATTTGATTACACCTAACCTTCAGCCAAAAGGTAAGTACAGGTACGTAGGTAGGAATTTGCATTCATTGTATATACCATTTTCATTTCATGCTAGAGTAGTTTGTATTCCCATTTGTACATATGCTTGTTTTCACATTTTGTATTATATATACATGAGCCTGGGGTAATATCACCACCCCAAATGATTGTTGGCAACCTTATATTGAGATCAAGTAGGTCACAGGTTATGCCAATTATGTTGAGGTTCTCATGTGCTCTACAGTGAGCACATGTCCCCGAGTTGGAGCCAGATGTTATCCCCTAACCTGGGGATAACTAAGGAGATTATGTCTCGAGGCCCACAGGTCCTATATATGGAGTACCAAGAGATAGATCGACTTGAGCATGGCCCTGGAGGGCCCATCCTTTCATTCTTCAGTGCCTCCACGGCCCATCCTTTCATTCTTCAGTGCCTCCACTTTGTCAGCAGTAGCATCATCCATCACCTCGGCCTGGTCCTGCAGCAGAGATGGATCTTGCTCCATGAGGTAATGAGTATGGGTATCATGGTATGTGTCACTCTAATCCTCAAAACCTTTGAATATGTGCATTTAATTCTTTTTGTTTCTAGCAGGTGCTTGGATCTTAAGATTTTCCACTTTACCACACCTAGGGAGAATGATTGTATGCCCTAGTAAGATAGTACCCATAGGGTTTGAGTTTCCATTGGCGGGATTCATGAAAGGCCATCGTCCGCTCCCACCATACTTACCACTTTTCATCTTTTTCCCACTTATCCATCCCATTACACTAGTTCAGGCATTGAGTTGGCCAAATATCTAAGGGTTGTACCTTAACTTGTGGGAAGAAGGGGCTAAAGGCCCAGAGGGTAAAAGTAGTTGGCAAAATATAAAAGCCAAAATAATGAAACCTTGAGATGCTTTGTCCATGGATCCCCAAGAAATCAATATAAAGCTTCTCAGAAAGAAATAGAGGGACCCATAAAATAACAAAACAAGACCTAGTTAGAGGATAGGGGGTCTCATCATGAGCCATCCTATTAGGTCCATGGGCATGTAGCGGTATGACACTACCAACAACTAGTCACCATGCCAGGGTAGTGGCTCTTGGTGGCATAGCCAAGAGAAAGGGGGTCTCATCACGAGCCAACCTTCTCATCTCTGTGAAATTCTTGTGGGTAACATTGCCACCACTAGTCACCACGCTAGGGCAGTGTCCCCCAACTATCCTCTTGAAAGAAAAATCAATAAGAATAAATTATAAAAGGAATGATTGGGCTTGAAAACATTTGCATCCATGACAGGTGCATCTCACCCTCTTCAGAGGCACCCACAGATAAGCCATACATTTCCCTGCTACCACGGCACCCTTTCCCAGACATCCCTTACCGCCTCATCCACTCACATGACCTAGATTTGACTTCTCCCAGAAACATCCCACATCCAATGAGCATTAGCCCAATAGGATGTCCCATCATTTCTTCCAAACTTGGCTTGTAGATTAGTATAATGTCTTTGAGCACTTGTCTAGGTAAAAGGGGTTTTATGCACATGTTTAATAACTTGATGATTAGATGTGATTGACATTGCTATGATCCATGTCACTTATGAGCCCATGGAGGGCGTATATGTTGATGTTGCAGGACCACACTCGATGGACAGATACACATGAAGAGATGATTAGTTCAAACCTCGATGGGGCTAAAATCCCACCAGATGGATGTTGAGACCCCCAGTAGGGGGTAGAGGCAATCAGAGGATTGCATCAGAGAGAGAGGAGGATGTTTCACCAGGGGCAGCCTGGCAGACCTAGACCCATGGGGTTTGTGCCCATTCCATCATGTTGTAGGCCTTGGAAGGCCCATGACGTCACACGGGTCACCCATGACTTCGTCATCATTTTGGGAGGTTTTGGAGGTAGTTGTGTGCCAAGTGGCACGTGTGGCAAGTTCCTAAGGCCTAACGTTTTTCTCCAGGAGGCCAACGTTTCCCAAAAAGGGCCTAACGTCACCCTAAAAGGGCATGATGTCACCTTAGCAGCTCAATTTAGGGTTTAATTGTGACATTTAATGTAAAAATTGGTTATTATTTGTAACTAGCCATGTTGGCCTTTTTGACCTAATTTTGGTCTTTGTTATTGTATAAATAAGGGGAAATTGCCTCTTATTTTTCATCATCTTGCACTCACACTTGTGAGGTCTGAAATTTGCGCCCTAATTAGGGTTTCATGACTGAAATTTAGTGCGTACTTGTTGAAGGAAGGTTATTTTTGGTGTTTTTGGTCATTTTCTTGGTGGAAAGTTTACAACTAGGGCAAGTGCTAGATTATTCTTGGTGAATGTAAGTAAAATTCTCAAATTCTTCTTCCTTTTGAATGGTTATAATATCTTTACTTTGCATTTTACTAAGATCATGAAGTTGCTAGCTTAAAACCCTAGGAGATTAAGCACATGTTATTGTCCTTATCTCAATTGTTATCCACCTACTAGATTTTGCCAAGGAGTTGTTTTTCTTGAAGCCATTGCTAAGGGTCTTTCCATTGCAACACCCTAGCACTTGTTGCTTCATCTCAGTCGTCACTTACTTCATTCTTTGAGTTAAAGAGGGAGGAAAATCTACTAAGGCCTAGGGTTACCTACACCTTAGTAGTCATTTTCCCCCAGGGTTTGATGGTTGAAGCCTTGGCTTACCAACACTTCATCCATCTACTCCTCTTGTCTTTGGATCTCCTATTATCATTCTGCTCCTTCAACATTTTCAGCCACTTTATTGACTCCATTTTCCCTGAGAAAGCACTAGTCTAAGACCTCCTTCAAGTATTTTGATCAAACAACCTTCAAAACCTATTCTTTGAGCAACCTACTAACACCTTCTAACCCTAGTTTAGATTGATCTACTAACCTACTTCTTGTTGTTATTAAAGTAAGTTGCAGCCATTTAATGCAGCATTAAAATCTCATAAAGCAATTGTAAAGGCTGAATTATAGTTTGTCTTATATGCTTCTAACAAATGTTAATGATATGACTTCAATGGTTAATGGTTTTTAGTCATTTTGAAGCTAGTTTTAAGACATTTTATGTGAAGTATTGCTCTATAATCATTGTTGTTATAAGATTTTTGCTTACTTCATCATATTCAGTGAATTTCTTCATTTAAGAAAGTCAATAGTTTTATGAAGTGCTAACCAGCAAGAACTCTTGCAAATATATATAGTTTTCATGTTGCTTTGTTCTGGGAAGGTATACTTCTGGTATATTATCTCTTTATTGGTTATTTAAACCAGACTTTCTGATCTGTGGTGACTTGTGAGAGGGGACCTTTACCTAGATTTTTATCCTTTGCCTTCTCAAAACCCCAGGTCACCGGGGACGTCTCCCCTGGGCCTACCACCCTAAATAGAAATAGGAATCCTATTGAGGTGACAGTGATAGGATAGTCTCTTGTTATGCCAATTTTCTTTCCATTTACCTTCTCTTCGATCAATGTAAAAATTGTGCGATAACATTCTCAGTGATAGGATAGTCTTTTGTTACGCCAATTTGTTTTCCATTTACCTTCTCTTCTATCAAAGTACAAATTGTGCGATAACAGAATGCATGTATAATATAGAAGATTACAACAGATGTAGACTAAGCATAGAAGTCTACGTAAGAATTAAAGATGAGGAGAAAATAGAAATGTTAGGATGAAGATCACTTGAGAGATACATGGAAATATTTAAGGAGATATTGTGAAGATATTTATGCATATGGTTGAACTACATATCTAATTATGACATAGTTTTTAAGGTCACCTAAATTTATATAAAGGGACCAATTGTACAATAGAAATACACACTAGAATGGTTTAATTTAATATTGTTTTCCCTATCGAGGGTTTCTTGAGTGTAAACTCTCAGTGTCCCTTGCTTCGTATATGGTTGTGTATATTTGTTGTTGATTATTAAAACCAACAAACCCTTTGGAATCTTATCATTTGTTCCTAAGTCAACTACTTCAAATACTTCAGTCAAACCATCCCAATCAATCTTGTGATTTGTGAATTCCCTTCAGTGGTCAAAAATCTTTCCACTTGTTTGTCATCTTCAAACACTTACCAATGTTCAAAGCTATTTGGGATAGAAGGTCTATAAAGAACATCAGTAGTGATTTCCCTAGACGTGGCAACTTCCAAAGTTTGACTAGATGAAGCATCAACCAAATCATTTTGACTTCTTAGGATATATTTGATATAGAAAGCTTCAAAATTTTCCATCAAATCAATCATTGCTTCTCTATAAAGTTTCAACCTTTCATCCTTGGTTGAATAAACACCTTTGACTTGAAGGATGATAAGTTATGAATCACCAAAAAATTCCAACAACTTGATACCAATGTTGTTAGCTAACTCAATCACTAGGAGCAAGGTTTCATACTCAACAACATTGTTAATAACCTTAAACTCCAATCTGTAAGAAAAAATTAGGGTATTTGCTTGGGATGATATAAAAACAATGCCAACTCCATTTCCTAGTTATGATTGGGCCCCGTCAAAGTACATGAACCATATCTCTTCTTCATTGCCATTCACTTTTTCTTCAATGAATCCAAGTTCTAAGGAGTGCGAAGAATGGCATAATTTCCCATGTTGTCATCCAAAGCACATACAAAATCATTCATAAGATCTTTGAGGTATTCCATATGATATCTCCTAAGTTGTTTTCTCTGCAAAGTCACAAAGGTTCCTCCATAGGAAGGAATAGTTGTATAGGGGAGATCGATTTGCAAAGTACCCCTAAGTCATGAGAAAACTTTCTAGATAGGAGCATACCCCAAGAATCAGGTACATCAATTACCACAATATCCATCAAGACTCTAATATTAGGGTCAACTATCAAATGTACAAGTAGATTTTTTATGACCCATATACTTTGACTTCTCTTGCATCCATAGCACAAACATTTCGATAAGGTATAGTAGTCTTGAGTCCAAGTTGTTGCATAACTCCAAGTGGCATAACATTAGTTGAAGCCCCAGTATCCAACATAAATTGTGTAAAATCAACTCATTCACCCCCAAAGAAATAAAGAATGGGTCTACTTGCCATTTGATCCTCCTCTATTAGTGGTTTTCAATACTATAGGTGGATCTTGAGAAGGATCATTGTTAACCTTTGACAAACCCATAACTATTTCATCTTTCCTCTTAAGTGATAGGATTTTCATGAGTTCAAGGAAAGGAACATTTATATGGGATTTGGTGAGATAAGCATCTAAATCAATATTGATCTTCGTGCTTTCATCGCTAGATGCTTTTAATGTTGAACAACCACCTTAATTTCATGTGGGTTGGAGTTATTGCTTTCTTTTAAGGATTTCATTGGGTACTTCTTGGTTAGGTTGTTGACCTTGGGAATATTGGGGTTGTTGATGCATTTGCTTACCCCTTCTTTGATAAGTCACCCAATCCCTTTCGCTAATTCTTCTTCTCATCTCTTCTTGAGAGGGATTAGGTGTCAATGCTCTTTCAATTGTTTCTTGGTCAAAACGTTAGTCATTTGTAAATATGTGAACATTATTAATCATCCTTGGACCATTCCCAACATAATTATTTAAATCAGTTGACCCTTCTTTGTTGATTTCACTTGCAAGTTGTGTGATTTCCTTAGCATAGAAGCAAGTGTCTTCGGCTATGGGGTAGGTTACAAGGACTACACCAAGGAAACTCTTTTTGTTCAACCATATTGTTTCCACTTAAAGGGGTTGGGACCATTTGATTTTGTTGACCTTGTTTTGACTTGTCCCGATTAAAATTTCCCCTGGGTTGAAACCTATTTTGTCTCTCCAGCTAGATGGTCTTATTTGGCATTGCTTGTTTTTGTTGTTGGAGTGTCTCGATTTTCTTGGAAAGTTGGCTTCCATTCTTTTCATAGAATCAACTAGAAATTGCATCATATCTGGGGGAAGTTTGGAAGCATTAACTACCCCCTTCTTTGACTCACTCTTGGATGATGAAGCCCTAGATGTGTTGAAAGGTTCATCTTTGGAAGATAGCAAGTTTTCTTCAATTTTACTTGCACACTCCTTTGCCATTTCCAATTTGTTGGGGATTTGTCCCTTAACAAGAAACCAAATTGACCTTCGAAGGCATTTATATAATGTAGCAAAATAGTTCCATCACTAGGTTTCAATTTATTAGGAAAATCCCTTAATAACCTATCAAACATCTCATCAAAATCCTTCACCATCTCATTTTCTTTCTTCTTCATCTCGTGTAATTGAGTAAGCATCAACTTACTATCCTTCCTAATAGCCCATCTCGTGTTGAAATCATCATGGAATGATTGTCAATTCTTGATATTATTGGCAGCCAAGTCATTGTACCATGATTTGACATTCTCTTCTAAAGACAAGGCAAACAACTTCATCACAACATCCTCATTTCATTTGGGATTGAGTGCTCACCAAGAACATAATAAAATTTGGAAATATTAATTACATTGTTACCTGAAAACTTAGGAAGTTATTTATTGTACTCATCACGCATGTCATGAGAAAACCCTCTAACCTCAGTCATGTCAAGAGGCTTGTAAACATTTGTAACCCATGGTTATGTAGACTCTTTGATTAGATCTTCTTGTTGAGTATCCTCTACTTGATTTTCTTCTTGTGGAGTCACCAAGTGAGTAATCCTAAGGAAAACTTGGAAATCTACCCACCAAAAAGGAAATATTAAGTTAAACTTCAGATACCCAAGGAATGGACTTTGTCCTCGACAAAGGCACCAAAATGTTACCACCGAAACTCTCCCTACAAGAAAAAGTCCTAACCTTACTAGAAGAGCCTAGGGGCACTATCAAGCAAGCCATCCACTATCACTTCGGTGGCCTTGCTCCACTCTTTAGACTAAGGAAATCCTAGCATAGGGGGGGAATCTCTATGACGATCTAAGCATAAATGTTTGGTATATGGTGAAAGGGTCTTAGCTCAGATTGACAACACTCAATCAAAGACACTTTGAGGATGCTACACAAAAATCCTAAGGAAAGAGAAAACCTCCCAAACCTCAATTTCACAAAGTGCTCAACATTGCTAGTCCAAGATGTCCAGTTGGCACATGTTGAAGTAGAAATGTGAGCAAACTATGAAATAAGTTTCAATCCCAACGAAAAGGCAAGAGCTGAAAGTGAATACCAACAGTTGGTGAAATCTATCACAATGTCTTAAAAGTGAATGTTAGTACTAGGTGTTGTAAGTGTGCCAAATGTGGAGTGTTGGTGTGCATTAAAATCTAAATATGTTAAGAAATTACCATACACTTCAGATATCAAGTTATAACACCATTTTCTCGGATGGGGTGTCTGCAGTTTCAACAGGCGGATAACCAGAGGGGAGGCCACCTGGCCAGGTCTCCTCCCACCTGGAGCCAGCACAGGTGTACCCTCCCTCTACCGTCACCTCATGATTTTAAACTCCCAGTCGTCGCTCCTCAACTTTCACTCGCTGTAAACCTGGTGTTATTACTTGACGACTCGCTTCATGGGAATTTTAATGGGGATGGACTGGACGAAGTCACAATCCCATCACCAATCCACCTATAGAGGTTTTAGGCCTGAGGCTTGGAGCGCCAAGGCTCATTCGAGCACCCCTACTGGATTTTGGTGTCGTTCTTCTACTCTGGTTCGAGCTTCTGCATTCCTCCTGACCCTCGGCTCCCAGCATCTCTCCACGGTTTTTGCGGTGTCATTGTGTCTTGTTGGTCTCGCACCCATCAAGCAACCATTCGCATTCTCCTTACGCGTTCTCTATTTGGTTTCAGGCGGCTATTTCTATGCCTTGAATCAAGGGCAAATCGAAGAGGGGAGCGGCCTGGTATGCAGCCAGAGAAAGGTCATAGCAAGGGCATGGCTCTACTCCAAAAATCGAGCTCGCCTCCACCCTGACGCCCATTGTTGCTCCTACTCCTGCTCAGACGACTCGAGACAGTACCCCGAACCTTTCCCTGCTGTCAAATCCCTTTGTTTGTCAAGTCAAATGGTTCGACAACTTAGGAA
>JASDQU010736739.1:58530-83913 GCA_032191745.1 Picea mariana | reverse complement strand
TTCACAATATCGATTATAGAGATTTCTCTGTCTCTCTATACAGGCTTTGGAAATATTTTGCTCGGAAGTGAGAATGACTGTAGACACAGGTAAAAGTAAGCTGGTATGATTCTCACACAAAAGAAATCCAAAACAAATGCAAATTAGCTTTAGAGGCAAAACAACATGTCCCCACCTTCCCGTTTCACATTGAGACTATGGCAGCTTGTTCCAAGCTGAGTTACCAACTGTTTTTCTCACCATGGGATGTTGAACTTCAAGTAGTTGTGGACTTTGAAGTTTGATCTCTCATGTGCACCACAAGTAGACAATTTTGTCCATTGATTATTTATTGAAGGTTGGCACCACAAAGTTGTAACCCTTCATCCCGTAGACCAAATTTGGTATCGTGGATATTTAATAAAACAATCTCTCTCTCTATATATATATATATTGCCATTTCCCAATGTTCTAAAATTGTGAAAGTAACATTTCCAAAACTTGTTTCCAATTTGATATCTATAGCTGTTTCGCCATAAGGTAACTTAGATGCAAATATTTTTGCTGCTAGAATTTCAATGGGTGGAGAAGCTAGAAGAGCCGATGTGTTGGACAAGTAGACTGTAGAACTATTCAGCTTACATAAGCCAACTTATGCTCGCTGTGCCATTCTTGCTGCTGGGACAGAATTTCAACAACTATGCCAAGATTAGAAGTTCAATCACTGTAATCATATTTTGTCTCTGTCTTCCTGTGCAGAGTTCACCTTTCCACATCAAATCATCTTCCTTGGACTGTCTGCAGCCTTGCCACTGTAACCTCATGGGTGTATGCAGTCTGGGTCTGTGGCCTTTGTGGGGTTGCAATCTACCTTATGTTGGGGCCTACTCATGACAATGCAAATTGCCCTTACAGTTTTTCCACCTTGGCTTGCGAATTTTCCCTGTGGTCCTTCCACCTCAACTTACAAAAGTGCGCCTCCCTCACTGCGGTCTTTCCACATTGCTTTGCAATTGTGTACTGCCCTTAACCCTAAGTGGTTCAGCTTGGCACGCCTCTCAATCCACAGATAGCCCAACGCCCATATTGTTTTCGACTTTAAAACAGCACTTAGCAATAAGATTTACTTCCAATTAAGCTACGTATGCTGCTATGTTATAATAAGTTTAACAAATAACCACAGATCCCGCAGTGTTCGGTTTATAACAATGTCAACATCAAACAGAAGATAGCCTATGGTGGGGACCAGTGCAGTATCAACACCAGATGATCAAAAWTCCATAAGCAGCYGTTGCAATTCATCAATACCAAGATGAACGAAAATTCGAAAGCCGCCAGCGCAGACTTCCCAGGCCACAATAAGAACATGGGTTCCTAGTACTCATGAAGTTATGTTTAAGCTTCGCCAGCTCGAAACCAAAATCAATAAGCTACCACGGTCCACAGTAATAACACTTATACACTGCGGCAACTACTCGCAACAGAATGTTACTACCTGGAGAATCTAACATAAAAGATAGATCGTAGAAAAACACAGTTAAAAACACCATAAATTACTTGTAAAATATGGTTTCGTTGATTTATGAAAACTCGCAACAAAAAACCCAGATCAAACGCACAGCAAAAATGTTTAAAACATTATAGGCTAATCATAAACAATAGCTTCATGAAATCCAGTAATGAAAATCTCAGATCACACAACCCCGTTAAGTAACAACCTAATCTACAGAATATAATTTCATTGAACTAAAGAATCAAATAACAGTGAACACGGATAGATCATAGACCCGCATGGTTAAAGAAATATAGGTTCCATTAGAGAGATCAAACAAGAAGAGCAGTTCATAAAACCCTAACGAAAAAACTCGAATGATCAAACCCTTTCCCAAAACCCTAACCCTAGAGCACCATACCCGGGCATCAAGATGCAGGAATAGCCCTACAAATTAAGGGCACCCGGATAAAAAAACGCACCTCTCTTGACCAGCTGTGTCCCAAATCTGAGCTTTTATGACCTTATCATCGACTGTTATACTCCGAGTCGCGAACTCCACTCCGATGGTGGATTTGGACTCCAAGCTGAACTCGTTCCTTGTAAATCTCGAGAGCAGATTGGACTTGCCCACACCAGAGTCCCCAATCAGTACCACCTTGAAGAGGTAATCGTAGTCATCATCTGCTCTGTAAGCCATTTTGTCCACTGCAAATTGCCCTACAATTCTAAGGCCTGCTTTTCAGAAGTTAGTCACCCTACAGACCATTTCTTCACCGCTGCAAATTGAAAGAAAAAAATCAGAGTGAAATGACGCTCCAAATGATCCTATTTGTAGATGTATTTTATGATATTGGTTTTGAAATGATTGTACAATTTGGGAAGGCGGGCCCAAGGTGAGGAGGGCCCAACCCTAAACAAAACCTCACATGTCGGTATGGATATATTTCATTGAGTAAATGTGTATGTTAGTAAATGTGTATGTTTAGGTTTCTAAATGTTTTATTTATTTTTAATTTTTTTTTTTTTTTAGTTTTTAGTTTTTAGGTAATTTTTTTTTTATTTTGTTTGAAATTCTGTTGGATTTTCAGATAATTTAAGTATTCTAGGAGTTTTTGAGCAGGCTAAATTCGTTTATGTATTTAGAAATGCAATTTAAACAACAAAAAATAGTGATTTTGTTCAAATTTACATCACTGGATTCCAGTCAAAAAATCCAAAGGTAAAACGTTTAGTCAACGCCTTAGTTTTATAGTTGGATTGGTTTTAACATGGATATATTTTATTCAAATAATATAGGTGTGGTTTTGGTGGTTTTAGGTTTATAAGGATATTTGTTTATCAGTTTATTTTGTGATTTTGGAAGGTTATGGATTCAATTCTAATTATTGATAATTTGGATTTTTATTTTTAATTGGATAGGTTTTTCTTGTGATTTTGGAAGGTTATGGATTCAAGTCTAATTAATGGTAATTTGGATTTTTATTTTAATTGGATAGGTTTTTCCTCATGTTTTTAATTGTGAAAGGTTATGGATTCAAGTCTAATTAATGGTAATTTGGATTTTTATTTTAATTGGATAGATTTTTCCTCATGTTTTTAATTGTGAAACCCACTAAAATGATAAGTCCAAAATATTATGACGTTACTTTAATAAAAATTGAATAATTTCTTTATTAAAAATGTTAAAAAATAAATTACATGTTAAATACAATGATGTATTTAATAAGATTCGATGTAACTTCCAAATCCAAAACATTTTTTATAAAATAAATATTCTTTGATGTTAGTTGTTAATGTACTTTTTTAGTTGTTTGTTAATAATCATCATTATGAATATATAATTTTTTCTTTTTTATATAAAAAATGAATATATAATTTTCTCTTTTTTATATAAAAAATAAAAATTATTATTATTATTAATGTAAATCTATCTTAAATGAGAAATCCAAAAACTTATTAAAATACAAATCTCTAGATATTTAAAAGATTTTGAATTAAATGGAAAATGGATTTATGCTTAAAAACCAATGGAGATACAAATATTTTTCTCAATGTTTAAAAAATCTTGAATTAAAATAGATTTACATCCATATATCATATATTATATATTATATATGTGTGTTTGAAATATGGAGTTCATAGTTATAGGTTGATAAAAAATAGTTTACAATGGTAGTAAATGGTATTGTTTCACTTTTTTTCATCTTTTAATAAATTTTATTTTTTAAATTTTATTAATATATATAAAGATTTATGAATAACTATTATTTAATTTATATTAAATTTATTATTTATTATAATTTTATTTTATATATATATTAAATTAAATTTAGTAAATATAATATAAATCGATATCAGTACTATATGATAAATATGGAAAAAATGTTATAATTTCTTTAATATTAAATTATATTTTTCAATATAATAAATATAAAATTATTTTATAAAATGGAGATATCTTTTTCATTTAAATTCTTTCTTATAGAGAATATAAGGCCTTTTGGCGTAAACTTCTCTATAATATATAAAATTATTTTATAAAATGCTGATATCTTTTTCATTTAAATTCTTTCTTAATATTAAACCTTTTGGCGTAAACTTCTCTATACATTTATATATAAATACCTTTTAGCGTTAACTTCACTATAAATAGATGGAGTCCCGCTTATATAGATGAGGTTCCACGATTAGATGCAACAAATTTGCTGTGTTGGAACATATTTTATACGTCTCTTTTGCAAAGGTAGTTAGAGTCGCACGCAAAGTTGGTGTGACTCATTCACACAAGTGGTGGTTGTGGTCAATGACATCCACTTGATGGTGCTTCCATTAAAAAACCATGACCAAGACACTTTGTTGACACTTTGTTTCAGTTTCAGCACGATCGAGACGGTTAGCTCCAAGAGCCATAAATCTGTCCAAGCTTCCTTCATAGTTTGGTTCGTCATCACCCATTTCCATAATGACTTGGGAATGTTGGTTCGAGGATATGTGTACTTCTAGATATTTTATAAAAATAGGTACATAAAATCGGTTTGGGTTTGTTGTGATGATGACCTCTTTTTCAATTTTGATAGCTACTTTTTGTAATTATATAATTAATATGGTTATGCTCAAGTGCATTTTGTTAAATAAAATGACATTTATATTGTAATAATTTAAAGTTGTTGTAATAATAATAAAAATTTAGTAATCCTCGGATGGGGTGTTACGTCGCTAGCATGCAGAGCTTAGTATTAAAAGAGTTTGTCATCACTTTCATTTTTATTTTTTGTAGGGAGGGCAGCATTCAAGGCGCTTCAGAGCAGGTTCGATAGCTACCTCGTGCAGTTCTAATGGCACCTTCAGTGCATCATCGTTGGTGGATGATGATGGGTACGGAAGGTATGTGCAAGGTCATTTCAACTCTTTTGGTGCCCCTCCACTTCCTCCGGTATGTTATGGTTCCTCCCACTCGACTCAACTGTTGCATTTTGGCTTTGCTCCTGTCGTTCTCCCCGCTCTGCGAATTCTCAAGCCGCTTACAGTCTGGTTTTTCTCCACCACCATGCCACAGGAGCATGGTAAGCCCAAGAGAGGGCCTTTCTGGTATAGCTATGTTGTCAGGCAAAGTCGAATTCGCAAGCTCGCCCAAGCTTCTTCGACCTCTCTGATTTGTCGGGATGGGGAGCAAATTATGCCTCCAATGGCCATTATAAAGGAGGTGATTCCAGAAGAGCCAATTAATGTTCTGTCGAAGTCCCTTTTGTACACAGTTCCAAACCCCCATGACTTGCCTGGCACCAGTCACTTCGTCCATGTTGTAGCTTGCGCCTCGAACTAGGTGGCTTGCATAATTCAGGAAGAGATTTTGTCAGTCGACTGCCTAATAGAGCCTCTACCACCCTCCTCAGCTCCGGACCAGGACTCGCACTCCACTTGTCTCCTCGCGCCAGAGCATCTAGAACTCATCTTCGAGATGTGCAGGAACAACATCACAGGCATACCTTGCTCAGCAGTCAACTCCACATTCTATATGGTGAGCTATCAAGCTCACAGAGCCAACAACGGTGCCTGACCTGCGTGCAATCGTACGTCTTCACTCCTCATGGTGGAACTCATGCTGGCACAAGTTTCACTAGTTCTTTTGATGCTTAGTCCTTTCCTTTTAGCTTTATGCACTATTTTTGTAAAGATACAATAGAATTTCCATACTCATGTTCTGAATTCTCTCTGCATGCTCAAACAGTTCAGACACTACATTCCCCTGCCATCTGCTCCGGTTTCCAATCGTTTGGTGGAACAGGTAGTGGTTTTTTGCCATGATCCAGCTAGAACAGAAGGTCACCATCTGTTCTAGTTTCCACTTGTTTGGCAGAACAGGTGGCAGACCTCCAGACATGGCTCTGTTATGTATGATTACAACAGATTTTTGAAGAATTAAATCTTTTTATTTACCCAAAAAAAAAATATAGTAATAAAAAAATTATATATTTTTTGTAGTTTAGTTGTGTTATATTAATATGTCACACTAAAGAAGTATAGGTAAAATTGTTTGAAACCCACCACAAGGGAAACCGAATACCGTGGAGTCCAAAAAATATTGAAGTTTTAAATCAAAGTATGATGATATGAGCTCATAGCTCCTATCTTATTATAAAGATCTGACATGACTTTTGATAGCAATAAACATACTAAGTGACTACGAAGTATATAAAACCTATCTATACCAAGATAATGCAACATAAAAGTTTGAAAAAACTAATCTAAGGATAGGATTAGAAGGGGCTTTCATTTATGAATTTCCATCAGGTCTTCATTGTCCTCATCCAACCTTATGGGATTGGATGGGGTGCCCTCCAAAGTTGGTGCTTGATTAGCGACAATAAGAGGAACATTTTGACTGTCAGTGTGGTCTGGAACAATAATTTCCACACTAAACATTGCCTTACATACTAGCTCAAACTTCTTATCGAGTAAATCCAATTTCTGTATAATGGCTTCTTCTTGTTGTCCCTTTTTCTTTAATGACCTCGGCAATAAAAGGATTTGTTAAGCCAGTATAGTTGAATTAGCTTGAAGACTTTAGTATCATTGAATCTAAAAAAGTGAATATTGTGTATCCAGTACAAGAATTATGATTCTAATTGAGGTTTAGAAAGCTCTCATCTTTTCTGACGAATGCTTTGTTCCATGGCTTCTATCTCATGCTTGACATTCTCCGGAAGTCTATAATGGTAATTTCTTATTGCTTTCATGGCCTCTGCTTGATCTTGAGTAATCCTCTGAGTTTTCCTATAGTGACCTAACTTCTAGCAAGTTATTTGGACTCACTACTTTGGCATTGCATATTGAAACATGTTCTATCCCTTAATCCTTCTTCCTTCATGGTTGACAAATTGTCGGTACCAGAATCGAAACAGAGAGGACTAGGGATACACCTAAGAGAGAGAACTTGCATACTAGTGGATTGGAATTGAGTAGGAGTATGAGTTGGTGAGTCCCTGTTGGCTTCTACCATGGCCTCTCTAATCCTAAAAATCACAACAACCATGGAAACCATCAACCATACAAACCCAAAGAAATTGGCATGTATGTAAACTAACCTCGTTGGGGAAGCAAGAGACCAGACATACAGAACCGAATTCTTGCAAACTTTGGGGTCTAAGCTATGAGCCTTCAATATCATTCTTAAGTTGTGCTTCCCCCTAAAATCCTAAGAAATTGCAGAATTAATGATATTGCACTTCCTCTGATCCATCATCAATCAAAACCAAGCAACTGGAATGAGGTTGGTTGATCTACTCATAATGGGCATGGTACAACCCCCATTCCTTTACAAGATGTCATGCATTAAGAAGCTTCGATGTGGTGGCGTCCAGCCAACACCTAGTCTCCTAATCTTGTTGTCGTTCTGGCACCCCATCTGAAGAGTATAAAAATTATATTATTAAAAATATAAATAAATTTTATTTAAAAAAAAAGCAATTTAATTTTATAATTTTATAATAATAATAATAATCTAATTTAAGGTCATGGTAAAGCCAGACACCAAATTGGTGTATGAGACCCCCTTGATATTATACACTTTTATAATATCATATGGTTAATAATTTTTAAAATATATAATTTAACTCTACACTCAAAATTCCATCCCATCCATTTATCATACGATAATGAATCATCTCATGTTCTAAGTGCTTGGGATGTGTCGATTTGATAATGAAAATCAGTCATTCAAAGTGTGATGATAGAGGTAATAATTGTAATGGTAGAATTCCAGACTTTTAGTGTGGACATATTTTTAAAAACACGTGAGGGTTGAATCATTATATTATTATACAACATTATGTTTTCCTTTTTTGTAGATAATTTCAAAGTGATAACCTAGCATCTTTGTAACCCAATTTTGTTGCTCTTCCGAAGATAATCGTTGCTCCAAGAAGTACTTCAAACTATCATGATCTATTTTTACTTTGAAGTGTCTTCATATTAGGTAAGGGTGCCATTTCTAAACTGCATGTAGTATGGCCAACATTTATTTTCCATAAATGGGTTTGACTATGTTTTTTCCTTTAAGTTGGTTGCTTTCAAAGGAAAGGGCCCTTCCTTCTTGTATTAAAATTGCACCAATTCCATGCCTCGAGGCATCACACTCTGCAATAAATGTTTTTGTAAAGTCCAGTGTGGCAAGGATGGGAGTAGTGCATATAGCCTCCTTAAGTTTTTCAAAAGCTTTAGTTGCTTCTTCGGTCCAAGAAAATGTTTCCTTCTTTAATAATGTTGTTAGAGGTGCTGCTATTTGAYCACAATTCTTGACAAACTTGAGATAATAGTATGTTAACCCTAAGAATCCTCTGAGTTTCTTCAAGGTTTTGGAAATTGGCCACTCCATCATAGCTTTAATTTTCTCAAGGTCCACTTTTACACCTTTATGAGATACAATATGACCCAAATATTCCACTTCTTGAACCCCAAAGGCACACTTGGAAGGCTTTGCATAAATTTGTTGCTCTTCCAATAGTTGTAATACTCTGTCAAAATGCGGTACATGCTATTCCCAAGATTTGTTATAGATTAGTATGTCATCAAAAAATACTAACACAAAATTTCTAAGGAAGGGCTTGAACATAGAATTCATCAAGCTTTGAAATGTTGAAGGTGCATTAGTAAGTCCAAAGGGCATAACCAAAAATTCATAATGACCTTCACGTGTTCTAAAATTTGTTTAGGAATGTCATCCTGCCTCATTCTGTTATGATGATATCCCGAATGAAGATCCAACTTAGTAAATAATTTTGCTCCATGCAATTAATCTAATAATTCATCAATGATAGGAATAGGAAACTTATCTGTGATGGTCATTTTGTTGAGTTGTCTATAATTTGGACACATATGCCATGAACCATCCTTTTTATAACCATCACCACTATTGAAGAGAAAGAACTTTGGCTAGGTTAAATGATGTCAGCCTCTAACATTTCTTGGATCATGTGCTCAATCTCACTCCTCTATGCATATGGATACCTGTAAGGCCTAATGTTAGGTGGTACACTTCCTAGTTGCATATTGATAGCATGGTCACGATCACGAGTAGGTGGAAGACCCTTAGGTATTTCACCAAATACCTTGGAATGATTGTTGATAACTATTTGGAGGTCTAATGGAGCAGAGGGTATAGATGTTTGAACATCAAGTGAGCACAATTGTGCAACTACACCCTGGTGTCCCTTTAGAGTAATTTTGTCATGCTATTAGAGCTTATCATTTTAGAGGGTTTCCCTTGGATACACATAAGCTCAATTTTGTTTCCTTATGAGGAAAATCTAATGAAAATATATTGAAAATTAAGGGCCATTGTTCCCAATGTTTGTAACCATTGGACCCCTGATACAAAATTAACACCCCCATTTGGATGGAAATCATGTGGCTATCCAAAAAATACTCCCCCATGTTGAGCTTAATACTATAGCATTTCTCTGAAAATTTTATGGTACCTCCATTTGCAATCGTTACTTGAAACTCTTATGCAGGATATACAAAGCATTTAAGATCTTTTGCTAATTTGTAATTGATGAGATCATGGGTACTGCCAGACTCAAGCAATATTGTGACCTTTTTCTTTTTGATGTATCCTTGTATCTCGAGGGTTTGTGGAGTACTGATGTCGACCAATGCATGACAAGATATTTTTGGAGTAGTCTCTTCTAGACATGGATCTTGCGATGGTTCCAATTCATGATCTTCTTCCTCTTCACAGTCTATGTAGAATAATTTCTTATCACTGCATTTATGCCCCTTACTGTACTTGCTATCACAATTGAAACATAGTCCTTTTGCTCTTCTTTCATCCATTTGTTGAGGTGTCAACCTCGTCGGTTGAGGTACGCTTGTCTTATAAACCCCAAAATGATCTATGTTTTATGTGTATGCTTCAATGGTAGACTTGTCTGTAACCTTATTTTTGGCTTGAATATGACGAGCACATTGCATAACTTCCATAATATTTGCAGGATGTCTTAAGAAAAGTTCATGTTTAATGTCTTGTTTTAATCCACCCATGTAAGCTTCCAACAATTGTTCATCACTTATGTCATCAACCCTTGTGGCCAATACCTAAAATTCCGAATTATGATCTTCAATAACACCTAAGCACTTGATTCTTGTCAATTGCCTGAAGTAATCATGTTCCCACACTTTCCCATGTTGTGCTTTTAAGTCTCTTGTAAATAAACCACAGGTATAATGATAAAGAGGGAGCTTCCTTTTAACTACCCATTGATACCATTGATATGGTTTTATCTCAAAGTTCAACGTTGTTATGTGAATCACTTATCATCCATAATATTATGCAGTTCAAAATATTGTTGTATTTGGTTCACCCAAGTAAACACCTATGTTTCATCAATCTTCTTTAATTCAACCCCGGGAAAGTTGAATTTAGGACCCCCATCATAATTAACTCCATTGTTAGAGTTAAATCCACTTGAAAATTGCTTATTATTGGCAAGTTGTTCAACATTGATGTTACCTTTATTTTCATGGGATCCTTGCATTTTGGTATCTCCTCTAGGGAGTGTCTCATCTAGATCCTAAAAGTTCATGGAAGACATGGAATTTTGCAATTCCTTCATGGGCATTTGTATTTCTTCTTTATTTTCATCCATCTTATTTTTCATGTCATTCTTATTTTCTTCCATCTTTTTCTCCATTTCATCCATCTTCATTTTCAAGTCATTGTTATTCTCATTGATCTTCTTATCCACCTTATTTTCCATTTTAGCCATATTTCTTTTCATAGTTTCAACCATTTTGTGTTCCATTTGTTCCCTATTTCCAGTGATCCTTTTTTCCATCTGGTGATAAGTCTCTTCGATTTCATCTTGAGTCATGGTTGAGCTCTCTAGAGGTTTAGTTGGTGAAGTAAATTTTGGAGGAGCCTTTGGAGCCATGTGAGAAAACAATAATTCTCCTCTTTTTCCTCTTTTTTACAAATTTTGAATCACCAAAAACAAATCTTTCAATAAAAATTCATGCCTATTGTAAGTTACATACCTTTCAAGCCCTTAATTTGGAGTATGTCCTCTTGGACGACCTTCCTTCTACTCTATTTATGAAATTCCGACCCTTGTAAGTCTAAAATTTTGTCCTGTAGTATTTTGAAATGTCTTCTCTACAATGCCACGAGTCTGATTAAATTATATGTGCCAAGTTACAGTTAGGGTAACTTTCCCAAACCTTGCTGATTTTTTGCCTTTCGGGAAGAGCAAACTTGTACAAAATGCCACGTGTCCAATATTTGATAATTGGTTCTAAAATTTGTACTATAAATACTACGGATTTTCCTATTTATAATCCAATAGGTCTCGCTGAAATATACATGACGGTTTTACCCATAACACTTGTTTGAGACTAGTTATAGGACTAGTCAAAAACCCTATCTTCCACAAGGTATATCTCCGAAAATATAACGACCCATAAGTTGATTTTTTACCACAGATACCTTACTATGCCTTCTAAACAACCCCCAAGTTTTGTTGTCTGAATCATCCCAGAAAAAACGTTATAGCGAAAATTCTAAGATGACTTGTTTGGAGAAGAAAAACCCTAGGATCGATGCTCTGATACCAAATGTTATGATCCAAGGTCTTAAAAAATGAAAGGGTAATATGAAGGGTTCTAGCCAACATACAATTATAATACTATAAATGTAATAATTCAATATCCAGGGCTTAATAAAGAGTTTTACACATAAAATGGGGCTTTGTCTAGGCCTTAACAAAGCATGCAATGATTGAAGTTTGAAAAAGAAAAAAGAAAAAAACACTTTAAGGAGTGGAATCAACCTAATAACAAAGCAAACCAAAGGTAATTTTGCCTAGCTTCCTTCCCTCTTTTATGCATTCTCAAATGAATCTATGTAGAAACTATGAAGGCTAAGGATAAAATACTTTATATTCTAACTAGGATGAAGGAGGGTCAAGCTTCCAATTACCAATGATGTTGATGCTTGGTACTTTGTTGAGCAAAAGAATTCATTCACCTCACGAATTTCACTGGTTGTTAGGCCTCAACCTTTTGAAAAGGATCAACATGAAGGAAAGGAAAACCTAAGTTTATAGATGAGAATTCATTTCTTCTAATTTCTTTTGCAATTAGCCAAGATCACACTCCATGTTCCATGCTTTAACTTCAATGTCCTAAATAAAAATCAAAGGTGTTCAACTTGTTACGATACAAGGTCAAAAAAACCAGTGAATAGGGATTCATGGCTCATAGGGCATCTTCCAATGTGCCCAGTAAGTACTATCGTAGAGACTCCAAGATGAAGGGAAAAAACAAAAGACAATATTATACTAAAGGAATCAAACTCACAACGTAGAGATATATCTAGTTGCAGACCACAATGTTGAATGATATACATGTAAACAATTTTATGACCAAGAAGCAACTCACCATTCCTCCACAACAACAATGTAATCATATAATTGTATCTTCTTATAACTACTCTCTCATTATCCACACTCGAAACATAAACATATTTGGAATCCATTTTAATGTGGTTTCCTAAAAAAAAAAGGATAAGAGATGAAAACAACACAAAACCAAAGTAGTGAAACAAAACAATGAATGTGGTTGCTTAAGAAAAATGGGATAAGAGATGAAAACAACACAATACCAAAGTAGTGAAACAAGACCATGGAAGAAGACTTTCAAATAGGGACTTTCAAAAGCATTAAAAAAATGTTATTTAAAAAAATTCATTCAACGTAATAATATAAGAAGGTGTGGAATTCGCATATCTATTCAATCAAAAGTGATTAAGAAAGAAATGAAAGCTACTTTTAAGAAAGAAATGAAAGCTACTTACCTAACACAAAGGTCATTGAATCTTTGAGTCTAAGTGATTAAGAAATAAATGAAAGTTTTTTACCTAACACAAATAAATGAAAGCTACTTACCTAAGGTGTGGGATGAGCATATGACGACTTTGAATCCACCATTTGGGATGAGCATATAACAATGTAAGAATGTAAAAAGTTAGAAGTTCACATATCTATTATCAATCAAAAGCGATTAAGAAAGAAAATGAAAACTATTTACCTAACAAAAAAGTCACCAATCAAAAGTGATTAAGAAAGAAAATGAAAATTGTTTACCTAACAAAAAGGTCACTGAATCTTTGAGTTTTAAGTAGGTATGGGATAAGCACGTAACGACTTTAATCCACCATTTGGGAATCTTTGCATGTAAAGGTTAATTTATATATTTATGAAAATTAAGCCATCTAGCTATAGTAGGGATGCAAGCTATTATAAAATGGATAGTCTTAATGTTACAATAACTTGAGCCAAAAAGTGTATCCCCATAAAACTATTGGGGGAGCCAAAAACATAAAATCTGTTGTTATTATTAATTTATTGATGATACTTAAGGAAAAAAAATAAGTGATTTAATGGTGTTTTTCCATTGTGTTTCATCTATAAAATAATTTTAATGTTTTCAATATTTAAATAATTAAGAAAGATTAATTGACGTAATTATTATGAGAATTAATAATATTAAGAAGTTTTTATTTCGAGTCAAATTTATTAAACGCTTAATTTCAAATCTATTTCAAGGTTAATTAGTGCATTCACTAATTTGTTTCCCAACTTTTAAATGTATTTAATTCATATATCGATGAAATTTCCAAACATTTAAGAGATGTCTTAAAAAAATGTTGATATACACTCATTAATAGGTGTATTGCCATGACCTTGATAATGAAAATGTTCACTAATTTTTGTTTAAGTATTTATGGTTCTCCTTCTAGTTCCACAAGTTGAAATCCCATGCTTTGCATTAATTGTAATCATTTTTGAAGAGTTAAAATTCTAATGTTATTGTTAACATTGGGCCTTATGATTTGTGCAAAGAGAATTAGAGATGCATCCTTCTCGTCCCTAATGATACCTCCCATCATTGCACAACCCAAGTTCCCCTAAAAGCATCATCAAACTTTAGTTTTAAATATAAAGGCCTTTGCAATCACCATAACTCAGTTAAAGGAAAATACAAGTTTGATACATTGTTAAGCTGAGAGAGATATAGAGCTTATGTTGAATTTTCAAGCAATTAACTTAGACATGTCCTCGGAGGATCCTTTCAAGTATTGTGGTCTTCAATTTTTGGTTGACGTGGTTTCTTTGAGTTGTCTATTAGTTCAATCGTTGATAAATTGAATTTATTTGTGATGTTCAATATTTTATTATTTATTTTTTATTCAAAGATTTTGTGCAAAACTCCTCGAATAATCAGCCATAAATGGTTCTCCAATCTAAAGCTAAAACATCATTTTGGTCATTAGAAAATGAATGATGCAACATCTTGTGGTAAGATGAATTGACACGAGCAATATTGATTGAAGCCAATTCCACAAACCCTGACCAAAGGGGCATTTATGGAACAAGTGATTATTGGATACCAAATTTGCCTACCACCTAACACATTATGAAGGACTCATGAAGCCTCACTTATTTATTTAATCTTGTGTTAAGTTTCATTTCCAAACTCGCTCCCATATAAGTTGGAGTTTTTGGGCCATTAGTCTACAATTTATGTTTTTGTCTAAACATTATCTCTTCTACCTATATATGAATCACCCGGTAATTGATTGTACACTTAGGTAATATGAAATTCCCATAACCCTATTTCCCAATGTAATAATATATGGGCCTTCTCTTTTGATGACTCAATGATTTTGTAATTCTTTCCAAATATAATCAATGATACTTCTTGGGGATTTTTTTTTAAACTGGAACTGAAGCTTTATATTAATATAAGGGGTTGCACCAAAGCAAATAGTGAAATCAAATTTTTTTTATGAAATTTTGGCTCAAGGCATGTTGATTCTCCTGCTACTGTCATGCTAAAAAACATATATATCTTCCTATACTGAGTGTTGTGCCTAATTTGTTGGGCATGTAGATGAGAATCTTTGGTTGAAGTTGGATAATGGATCACTAGCTTGGGAAATTGTGTTTGTTGTCTTGTTTCACCTTGGTGGTTGGCTTTTATACCCTAGTTCATCCAGGTGGATATCGGTGGCCACCCACCTTTTCCAACTGGCTCAAAACAATTTTTTGGCAATTTTTGTAATTTACTATTTTTAGCAGTTTTTCAGGTCCTGAAACTTCCGGAGCCGTTTTGAGCCAGTTGGAAAAGGTGGGTGGCCACCGATATCCACTTGGATCACTTGTCTTGTGTTGTAACAACCTAGGGAAAAGGGGTACTAATGTGGGCCCTCACAAGAGTAACGTTCCATTCCCCACTATACTTAACACTTTCCATCCTGAAGCCTCTCACATTGTGTCAAACTTCGGTAATGGGTCATGGTCCATTCTCTCATTAGAAGTAGGGTTTGAAGGCCCAAAGGTTGATGTAGTTTCTCTCTCTATATATGTTATGATATAAATGATAATGGCCACCATAAAAGCCACAAGCCAACTTGAACTCTACCCCCTCTAATGGTAATCGCCCATGTTCTGATGCGAATGAATGGACAATTATAAAGGACCATCTCCTAGTAAGAAAATGAAGGAGTAAAGCTTGAAACCTGTAAAGGTGTTATAGCGTCAATTGCCACCATTGAAGCATTGATTCTCTTATTGGCTTAGTCCCTATCCTACTTGCACACAATTCTTCCCCATACCTCCTTGACATCTTCTAAAAAACACTTTTTTGGAACTTGTATGCACCCCGACARTTATGAAACATGTGTATACGTGGGTTGCCCAAAGGAAAGTCACGTACATGCTAGTAAAGTCTTAAAAGAATACATATTTTCCCAATTAAATGTTGCTTTATGGGTTTGGTTAGTTTCCTAACACATTTTACCCGTACTCAATTGTCTCTAACCAACTAGAGATGGCTTAAATAGAGCATTTGGTCCAAGGAGAAAGGTAATGTTTCATTACATACCAAATCAAACAATCACTTGGCTACACCCACCATGTTTATAAGCCCGTATACACCCCAACCTCTATTGGTTATAGACCTAGAAACCCTTGTTTCCAACCTTCTTTGATCACCTTCCTATCTTACTAGGAGTTTCCCTTATATCCTCCTTGAGTATGTTGATGGATCGAAGGTCAAAACCAATCTTTATAGCAGGAGCTTGGGTGTAGGGACCCGGAGTCTCTTTCGACAGGGCAGTGCCACACATGACATGTATACAATGTAACTACCAAAAATGTTGAATATTTATAAGAAACTCATTCCTTCGAAAAACATTGTGTTTATAATGTTTAATTTGCAATCATTTCATATATGTTGTGTATAACACTGGTAGCTTTGATTATTCCATTGTATTTAATTGGAATAATGGGTAGTTATTAGTATAACCACCTCTTTGCGTAGGTTTGCATGTTTGAAATTCTTGCAAGTTGCAGCGGAAACTATCGGTAAAGAGCGAGACGATTTCAGGATTCAAGAACGACATTGAGCATAGGATTGTCGATAAGTTTATCCCTCTTCTCCTCAAGATAGTTAGTTATTTCAATTGAATCGATTATATTGGTTATAATATATTTGTTGTGTGCTCTCTTTGGAACTTGATTTCTTTACGGTCATTGATTTGTTGTATTAAGCCCACTATTGTAGGGGTTTTTTCCTCGAAAGCAAAAGGGGACTTGCAAATAATAACTGGGTATCAAAAGGAAATTAAGGGGTTTAAAATAAAAAAAGTATCGAGGAAAGGGTATCGCAAGCAACAAATGCTCCCTCTACAAAGGCGTTCATAGAAATGGATTTAATGACACCTTAATCCATGAAGTAAGTCCTAATTCATACCACTTTCGCACTTACTCTTTAAGGGTTTCTTTATTTCCTGCTTCCCTCAAGACCTATCTCTCTACCTGGGTCTTTTATTTCTTGTTTAGGTTGTCACACCTAATAGGGTTGGATGAAGGCGTTCTCATACTTAAACTTGCCAACTCACATGAGGTCCTAGGCTGGTGTGATGCTTGGAAGGGATACTATACTTAAACTTGCCAACTCACATGAGGTCATGGACTAGTGTGATGCTTGAAGGGGATATGGAGGTGAATTGTTTGCATGGATTATATCTTAATTAACAACATACTTTGCATTTAATGACTAATATTTCTTATGAATTTTGGTTCACCTTGTCTCATACTCTACTTTGTTTTGGATGGCCCTGACATGGTTCTTTGAGGGACATCTTAAGTCTTCACCCAGGATGTTGTTCCTTTATTACAGTACTTTGGCACGTGTGATGCAAAGCATTGGGTCATCAAGTGACTCACCATCTTCAGGCATGAGCTCTGACACCCTTGGATCCTTATACGATGGACATATGGGCTTCGTTTGAGCGGATTTGGTCACGATGGCACACATATGGGCTGAAATCCCACAGGATGGATAGAGCAACCCAGGGCTCATTATTCACTGCATCAGGGACGTTGCAACAAAAAACAACCAAATATCACTCAAATATGACATGAAACCTCCTTTGCCCTAGACACATCACCTTGGATCCTAGACATTGGCCCTCATTGGATGATGACATCATCCTCTAGGGTTTGATGGTCTTAGGGTTTGAAGGACAGTTGGGTACTAGTGATGATTGGCATGACCATGGGTGAGGATATACACCATTTTCTAACACTTCACCTTTGATGGATGCCACATGGCCTTTGGAGGCCCTTTATTAACCCAAGAAGGCTTGATGTCACCACACGTGTGGCATTAGTGACATGTTATTTGCATTTTTTACATTTTGTAAAGGATAAATGAGGGGTCGAGCCCACTTCTATTTTGATTTTGACATTTTATGTGGACAATTTGCTAGGCCTAGCCTCATATAACAAGACTAGCGCTAGCTTTCACTTTGATCATCGCAATTCCTCATGCTTCTAGGGTCACACTTCTGAAATTTTTGGGCCTTTAGGCCTCTTATTTCTTTTCTCTTGTGCATTATGCTTGAAGTAGGATCTTTTACGAATGTCTTGCTCATTTAGATGGATATTTTCTACAATTAGGGTTTTGATGGCTTGAATCTTGGATGAAGTAAGTAATTTTATGCAATGCTATCTTGTTTTGCTAACGCTGAATGGTTAAATTGGTATCTTGTTGTAAGTATTCTTCTTTTGTTAAAACCCTAAGAGGGGAATATAAGTTCTTCTTTCCCTCACAAATTTTATTTGTCCAAGTTTGTGAAACGTCCTTGCTAGGGTTAAAAACCTAAAGCCCAAAAGTGCTTGCACTTTAGGGTTTTATCCCTAGACATTTGATCATTGACCTAAGTGAAGCTATAAGAAGGGGAAAACAACACCTAGGGACCAAACGTGCTTGCACCCTAGGTACCTTCTTCCTCAAAGTCTAAATCCCAAGGCCCAAACATGCTTGCAACTTAGGGTTTAGACTCTACCTCTTGGTTTCATCTAGATTAATCTTCAAGTTTAATGCATTTGAGACCCCATAATACATAGGAGGACAATGACACTAATCTAGAAGTGATATCGTGGATAAAGTAGTTGTTAAAATCACTTTTCTCAATCTCTCAAGCGCCCTACTAACTTTACTAACCCTAACTATAGAAAAATTCAAGTATTTATCCCTGCTATTATAAAAGTTTTCTACAACAATTGAAAATTACATTAGATTGTTGCATACACCTATCTAAAAGTGGTTTAAGTTGTTCAAAAACTACCTATAGCAATTGGATAATAATTTATTGGTTTAATGCTTACTTTTCATGATGAATTGTTATGTTTCTGAGCATTATTTCTTGTTGTTGTTGCAAATCTTCTATTGATGTTATATAATTATTTTCTGTTGTAATTTGCAACAACCATAGCACTTTTAATGGTCTAGTGTCTAAAGATGTCATGGTTGCATGCTTTAGCTTGGTAATTGTCCATGTATGTTGCAAATTGTTCATTGTTTCAGGCTTTGCCACTTCTCTTTTCCTTCCTAGACCTAGACCTAACTGACATGTGATCAAGATAGGGGGTGAGAGGCTTGGATATTTCTTGATATTTGATCTGTTGAGGTCACCAGGGAATCTTTTCTTGTGGTGGATCTCTTTCATCACTAAAACAAGGGAAGATTCTACTCAGGTGATAGTGGTAATTTCTTCTATAGTTACATAAGATTTGGGGATCTTGTGGAGGGATTTGCACAAGTGCAAATCCTGTGATAACACTACCCACAAGAATCAAGGTATGGGAAACCTCCCCTTTGTCCCATTGACTAATATTTCTCCCTCTTTTAAGCTCGATCCAACCTTGGCCCATCGATCCACTTCAGAATTAAGCCCACACTTAATATGGAACACATTATATTCTTCAAATTCGACAATAAGTGCTAGGGAACGAGATATTACACCAATGAACACGTCATTTCCGGTGATATTTCATTTAATGATCGCCCTGATCATTAACATGGAGTCACATAGGATAGTTAACTTATGAATCCCCATTGATTTTGCAAATCAGATACCTTCCTAAAGGACATAGACCTGAACAATATTATTTAAGACATTACCTAATCCCCAAGCGTAATGAGCAACTAAAATTTCTCTAAAATCACAAATAATCCCCCCGCCCCTACCACCCCCTTCATAGGAATTAATATTTTTCCATACTTACTAAATTTGTTGATCTCCATTCATATATGTATTCTCTTCATTATTGAAAAAATTATTGAAATTGCCTACTTATTTGTTCTTCAAAGTTTGAAAATTTTAGAGTATTTGTGGTTTGACTCATAGAGAAGTTGAATCCAAGAGACCCTAGAAAAAAGCTAAGTTCTCGTTCTCAATGCTTCGAAAACTATTTTTCTTCATAACCTCCGACACTCTTTCAACATTGTTTTATATAAATCAGCCCTTATAAAGGTTAATGAGTTGAAATTACTCTTTCCAAGAGCCATTTTGACACATATTTTATAATTTAAGTTTATAAATTAAATTGTTCATAATAACATCTTCATAAAATCTTATAAAATGAAATTAAATTATTTTTTAAATCTCAATCTCAAATTATTTAAATTTAATTTTTTTAAAAACTCAATCCTAAATTTTTATATAGGTAGTTATACCTCACATTAAATTTTTCACCTTCCAAAGGTAAGTTCATGAAACCCTCTTGAGGTAATTACATACTCTAGTTAGCATTACTTTTTTTTTTTGTTAATAACTGTTAATTTAGGTAAGTCCTTTAAAACCTCATGATATAATTACATACTCTAGGTAGACTTGTGGATGTTAAAAAAAAAAAATCTAAGAATTATTAATTTCAAATACTCTTTATAAATGTTAGTGATGAAAAAAATCTATATGCATGTGTGATAGTGTTGGAACTTTTTTTTTTTTTTTAAATAAAGAGAAACTATATATTATCTTCAATATCAGTTATTATATTGCAAATATTTAGGCACTTGTTCTGTCACAGCTGGGAAACTAGAACATGTGGAAACCAGAACATGTGGTCTGCTAAAAGGTTTTAGTTGTCGTACGTGTAGAATTATAAACAAAACCATTGCCATACACTGGAAGCCATAACCGACTACCATACATCCAGAGCCAAATTATCTAGCATTCTTTAGAAAAGTAACAAAACTAGAAAGAAAACAAAAAAAAGGAGGAGCTAGGCAATTTGCGAACCCGCTCGTTCATAAATGTTGTAGGTTGGGACAAACTTTTGACCACAGGTCTGGCAACGCTTCTTGTTTGGAGCATCTTCCATAGCATCAAACATGAGGTCCATTCGCTAGCCAACAATGCGTTGATTATGCAACTGGTCATCGAGTGTCCGCCTCATGTCGAAGATAATCTGAAGATGTTCTTCCGAGAGCCGGTGTGGGATGAGCAGAGGTTGTTCAAGATCCATTTCTGCGTCCACGGTCTTTGGAGGAGCTTCTTCCAAGGCTATGTTGTTGGAATTATTTTGTTCATCCTGCCAACTAGGGGGAATTTCTTCCTCCACTATGCAACCGCCTATGCCACCACCTTGAACTTAGGATTCGACTTTGGGAGGGACGGTTTGAGGATGGAAATCAAGCGGAGGAGTTTCCTTCTCAAGTGGAGGAGTTTCCTCCTCAATTGGGCAAATACCAGAGTCCAACATGGGATTAGAGGGGGGTGGGGGGATTGATGAGAAGGTTCCAACCAATTCTGGCCAGAGCTGGGAAAGTTGATGGTCATTACAGCGAGTTGTGAGGGGGAAAGCATGTTGCACCTAGATAGGGAGTTGTAATACAACGACCCCCTTTTGGACTTTCCCCTCTCCCTTGGCATGGCAGAGGAATTTTGGATAAGACTGTAATGGGTGACCAGCGGAGGAGTAGAGGTGGTTGACCAAAGGTGAAAGAGTAGGAAATAACCAGAGAGCAGGAGAGTTTGCAGAAAATTGAGAATGGGAGAGTGCGTTGGGGCTCTTACCTTCATATTGCCTTGCGAATTGACGGAGAGAGTCGCCATGAAAGTGGAGGTGACAACTTCCCTAGGGATGGTACCTACTCTTGTACGCCCAACTTAGTTTGCGCGAGGGGCCATTGAACCTTCTGGAGTTTCCTAGCACACTACCATTACTCCAAGCCGAGAGCAGGTCATTCAAACAAAGTGGGAAGGGGGTTGACGACGAGGGTTAATAACACCCTTTGTTGCCAGATGCCACCTGTCTCCGGTTGGAAGCCATTTGTCACCTCATCCAGGAGGATGGCGTAGGAACTATTAAGTTCAAATACTTTTATAAATGTTTGTGATTGATGATATTTCCAACAATATTTGGACGAATATTGTGCGACTTTGAGGTTATCTTTATTTGTAAATTTTTCCTCATGGTTAATTTTGCCAAAATATATGCCGATAATAAGATGGGATGCTTATGAATTTGATGGCTATGGATTTATTTTTAAATGAAAAAGCCGTGTTCATGTTAATTCCCAAGCTACAACATATATTGGCATGCTTTATGCATTAAAAAATGTGGATTAATATTTAATTAAAATCAAATTTTTACAAATAAAAAGTTAAAGAAATTATATTCATTGGAAAAAAAAATGTGGATTAATATTTAATTAAAATGAATTTTTTACAAATAAAAAGTTAAAGAAATTGTATTTATTGGAAAATAAAAAATTATTAATCCATAGAAATATAATGATAAATCTTAATAAGCATTAAATATACCTCGGATGTGGGTGAACTTCAGTACCCACAATCAAGCATGGGAGTTGGCAGACAGGTGCTAGCCACTAGCCACGTGGGCTCACCGCTACCACCTTCTCATGCGAATCAACTATATGCGACGCTCGAGGTCAAGGCCATTTAATGGACTAGCCTTTCCTCATATGTGTTGGTTAATGCTAAGTACTACAACAATTATGTCACCTCGAAGTTGGTTTTTGGCATCTGCGAGGGAGGGAAACAGACATTCCAACCCCAACAAGCTCTGACATATGCTCTACCTGGCCTAGTCTCGCTCCTATGCCGCTCCTCGACCGTTCATAAAGGATAATACTCTTAATGGTTTGGCTCCTCCCTGCATTATGGGCATTCGTTCCATAGAGTGTTGTTCTCTCTGCATAAGGTTGCCAGTTTAGGAAATTCATCATACAGGTCAACCTCCTAGTGCAACCATTCCCGGAAGAATTGAGGCTACCCCTCAATGAGGAAGAGGAGGGTGTGGATGCACTGAACCGCGAGGCACGACGACGAAGAGTTACGACCACTTTGTTCCAAGGAATCTAAGGCACATGCTTGACGACTGGGAGGAAGAGGTTGTCATTCAACAACTCGCGGGACAAAGAGCTCAGACTCGTAGGAAACACTGTTGGATAGTGAAAAATATGTTGGCTCAGGTTTTAATGCACTCTCCTGGTGGTTGGAATGAGAGCAAATCCTCTCTTACCTCCTCCAAAACTCACACTTCGGCTTCGAACAACCCTTCCCAGGTGCGAGTGCCCCCATTGCATCGGGACCCACAGCATGATACGACCCCTCAACACAGGTAGTCTTTGGTTCGAATTGAGCATTCCTTGGTCTACTAGAGGAAGCAGGTGGAGCATCAAGAAATGTCAGGGCCCTCCTCTCTCCACAAGCTAGTTCCCCTCCCCGCCAAAGAAATTACAGATAACTCCTCAGACTCAGCAGCCTACCACTGTCTAATCATAGAGGAGAAGCATGAAGATGCAACTTCCAGTCTCCCTCCCAAGTAATTCAACTCCTTGAGGTTTTATTGCCTTCGTTATGATTCAGTTTTTAGCAAATTTCATCTATCATGTTTTTAGTTATAATTTTGTCTCTTCATCCTGTCAAACATGTCTCTTTTGAATCAATTTTGTGCTTTTTGTATGCCTAGTTTCCCACCTATGGGCAGGCAATTATCTTTAGAATTCAGAGGCTCGAATTCCCTTTCAAGGGTGAGCTTGGACTGGTACTTTTTTCCTCCTCAGAACTAATAAGAGGGAAGGCTCTTCACAAACCACCTTGACATCTTTTTTATGTATTTTTTCTTTATAATATTCAAAAAACCTAGAACTTAAAAACAAAGAATTAAATATAAATAAAGAAAAAATTATGAAACTCGAATGAATAACCACTAATATTTAAATTTAGAATAAATTTTAATATATATATATATATATATATATATATATATATAATCTCTCTTATAACATATAAATATCAAATAGTTCATAAACACTTTAGGTAATATATTTTTTCACTTAACTCTAAAGGGATGGGGTATCTATAAACAATGAGTTCTAGTAAAATTATGTGTGGTTTACAAATTTGATGTTATGTTTTTTTAATAAATAATTTTAATTGATTCAATTTTAATTTTTGAATGTAATATTATTTAATTTAACACGATAATATTTTTCCTATATTGTAAAATGTTTTCTCAATATAAAATATAATGGCTAAGAACATGTGTTTTCTCTTAAAATATCATAAATTGAAATAGTTCAAATTTAGAGGAGATAGAGTATATATACCTCTATAAACTTTATGAATCAAATTGTTAAATAAATTTTTTTCTTTTATCCCACAAACAAAATCTCATACATCAATTTAATATTTAACTTAGACAAAACCTTAAAAATAAATTATTATATATAATGATGTATGTGACTTTTCATCTAAATCTTTTTATGGTGAACTTCTCTCTACATTTATGTCTAAAGACCCTTTACCTTTAACGTCTCTAAACATTTATGTATAAATAAATGGAGCTAACCCACTTACATAAATGAAGTTCCACGATTACACCCAACAACTAAGTCAAAGAAATTTGCTGTGCGTTGGAACATATTTTAGACGTCTCTCTTGCAAAGGTAGTTAGAGAAGGCAAAGTTGGTGTCTCAATCACATAAGTAGTTGTGGTCATGGTGAGTAACATCCATTGATGGCGCTTCCATTAAAAAACCATGACAAGGACACCTTGTTTCAGTTTCAGCACGATCGAGACTGTTCGCATCAAAAGGCATAAATCTATCCAAGCTTCCTTCATAGTATGGTTCGTCATCACCGATTTCCATAATGACTTGGGAATGGTGGTTGGAGGATATGTGTACTTCCATGTATTTTTTAAAAATGGGTTTGGGTTTATTGTGATGATGACTTCTTTTTCAATTTTGATAATTACTTTTTGTCATTATATAATTATTAATAATGTCTGAGTTTCAAATTTTATTGTATTTTTTTTTAAATTTTATTGTATATTTTTTTACAATGTTATAATAATGTAAAGGTATTATAATTAGTATATCTCAAAGCGGGGAAGGGAAACGTCGAAAAAAATTAACATATGTTTCTTTGATAATGCTAACATATGTTTCTTTGATAATGCTAATTTTACCAATGTGCATTATTCTATTATCTTTGCTTAATTCTTGAGGCATTCGATGAGAGTATTGAAATATTTAAATCATAGAAAACCAAAATCATTCATTCAAATGACTTATTAAGCTATTAAAAGTGCAAAGCAACATAAAACTCTTTATTTGATCATAAATGAAATCAAAGCCTAATTGAATATTTCACTTATCATTCATTCATAGCAGGAGAAAGAGCCATATTGGAACTAGACAACTACACCAAGCATGTTTTTAATAGCTTGATATCCTCATCTTGCACCAACTCTGTGATGTGATGTTGATAAACTTAAATATGCTTGGTTCAACATGAAAAACCCAACATAAGTATTTCTCTGCAAATTAATCTCATAACATAACAAAAGTGTTTCTCTCCAAATTCAACTCATGAACTTCTTCCATTTAAAGTTATGTTGGAAAACCAATTTTTAAAATAAGAATACTAACATTTGAAAATATATAAAAATTTCAAAATAATACAAAACTAATTAAATTTTATATAATTGATGATGATGATGATGATGATGATGATGATGATGATG